>CAJVPN010001915.1:0-11201 GCA_910592215.1 Entrophospora candida
AAGTATATTACCACTATGTAAATCACAATGGATTAAATCTTTTTCATGTATATCATCTAATGCATCACATAAATAATAAAAGATTGTAATTCTGTCTTTTAATTTTAAATTTAAATGATTTTTTTGTAAATAATCCCTTAAATTTCCTCCTGAAATATAATTTAAAATAATTGCATAATTTCCATTATCAGGAAATTTAGTTATACCATAGCAAGGATTAATCATTGTTGATTTAATTTTACAATAATTCAATGCCTGAAAATAAATAAAATCAATTAGCATTATGTAATACAGTATTATTTATTTTGTTTTAATGACAACTACCAACTTCATCAAGAAAGCCTTTTCCTGAATTACTCAAATCATTTAAACTTTTTAATACTACTGGTTGCTTTCCAAAATAACTAAATTTCTTTTTATTTTCATCATAATCAACAATAGTTCCTCTTGTCCATGTAGCAGTAAAAATTGAACTAAATTCACCTTCAGTTAACTTTGTTAGATCATCAAATTGCTCAAAAGGTATCCATTCTAAAATATAGTCTGGCAGAGATGATTTCATTTGACATTGTTGAATAAAATGATCAATTATGTTGTTTCCAGATGTCCAAATAGTGAAAAGACTCTGTAAATGTAAACTAATACAACTTTCACAGAATCCATCAGAGTATTTTGTCAAGTTACATTTGTTACATTCATCTGGTTGGTCCCATTTATCTCTTGCATTATGTAATCCAAACTGGTTGATAAAATTTTCCTTACAATATTCTTTTTCATTTTCAGAAAGCTCCTTGTCTTTTTTGACTAATGAAAAAAAATAATGTCTTGCACTTTTTTTGTCAGAATTAAATGCATTATCAAGTATTTCACTATAAATTCCCAATACAAATTCCTTCCTTTCTGATGATAATGATGATAATAGGTTAGCATGTGACATTATATAAATATAAAATTCGACTTGGTGTTTTAATGAACGTGGAGATTTTTTGAACATTCAGGGTTGAGATTCGTACTTGTATGTATGTATGAGCAAATTGTACAAAGTACAGTTGTACAGCGAAATTCCACAACCATGATTACATTATTTCCTTTTAACATAACAGTCACATGTCACTATTCAATTATTTTATATTTTTGATCAGAAAGTGTATCAAGAGAATTAACCAGTTAGGAATTAAGGTTATAATTTATAATAGAAGTTTTTATTTTTTTAATGAAATAAAATTCTTGATCCATGTCTTATTTATAATAATTTCAACTACATAAAGCTTCTCTGTCTGCTTTTTTGTTTTTTTTGTTCTAATTATCTATTAAAAAGAAAGTATTCTTTATTCTCCTGTCACTTAATAAAGTGAACAATTCTTTACTTTCCTGTTACAAAATAATTATCATCTCTTACTAATAATAAATTTGATTCTTTATACTCTTTATCATCATTTACTAAATATAAAAATTTAATTCTTTATATTATATCGCAAAAAATCAATTCTTTCGACAAAGGAAAAATTAAACGTCGATCACACCATTTTCATTGGGTACTGATCACGTAAAAGTCACGAGTGTGGTGGTTTTATATAGATGGGAATGAATAAAGACCGTACGGTGCGAGGGGAGAGGGTATCCATTTATCTCTAATCCTGAGCTTGGGAATGAATGGGAACTTACGCTTAGAGGAGGTTGACTGTATATAAAAAGTGGATTCACCGATTATCCGGATAATCGGTCAGTCAATAATAATAATAATAAAATTCAACACGATCTAACTTTTTAAATTCATATTTATTAATGTTTTTTAACATTAATTATGTGGATGGATTGATTAAACTTGCGGTTTGGAGCAAATTAAAAAATTTTCATGATTAAAATTATATCACACACGTAAAAAACCTGATTATTAGCTTCATGATCACGTTACGTAACAAGATATATATATATGGATAAAAGAAATTGATAAAATTGATAATGAAAATTTTATTTAACAAATTATCATCTATAATAGTAAAAAGTTCACATAATTATTATAAAAACATCAATTATTATAAAAAAAAATTCAATAAAAATTTTCTGAAGAAAAAAATGTTGGAGCAAAAAACTTTTTTGACTAATGCAGCTATTAATAACAATGTTGATAATGATGGTGATGTAAAGTCTTGGCCTGCAGCAAAAGTTCGTTCAACTTTTATTTCATATTTCGAATCAAAACAGCACAAATACATACCTTCCTCCTCCACCATACCCTTTGAGGACCCTACATTACTATTTTCAAATGCTGGAATGAACCAATTCAAGTCAATATTTTTAGGCACTGTTGATCCTAACTCAGATTTTGGTAAACTTAAAAGAGCTGCCAACAGTCAAAAATGTATACGTGCAGGTAATAAATTATAATTAATGGATGGATTGATTGATGGGTTGATTGATGGGTTGATTTATTGATGATTGATTATTGATAATCAGTAATGGTGATGTGATGAAGAGAATTCTATATTAAAATCCAATTCAATTAATTAATCAATCAATCAATTTATTGATTCTTTTAAAAGGTGGTAAACATAATGATTTGGATGATGTTGGTAAAGATGTGTATCATCATACTTTTTTTGAAATGTTGGGAAATTGGTCATTTGGTGATTATTTTAAGGTAATCAATCATTCTTGTATAATTGAACAAATTTATAAAATAAAAAGTTTTAATAGTGTATATCACTCACTCTCAAATAAATAAATTACAATGGTTAGAAAGAAGCTATTGGTATGGCATGGGAGCTTTTGACAAAAGTTTATGGAATTCCTAAAGATCGTCTCTATGTAACTTATTTCCAAGGGGATGAAAAATCGCAATTGGCACCTGATTTAGAAGCAAAACAGTTTTGGAAGGATATAGGTGTTGAAGAAGACAGATTAATTCCTTCTGGAGTGAAAGATAATTTCTGGGGTAAATCATCCTCATTATTTATTATTGTTTATCATCATTAATTATTATTATTGGGTATTAATTATTTATTATTAATAATTATCATCATTTCATTATCACTATTACTATTGCCACTATTTCACTCTTTTACTATTATACTATTAATATAACATTGAAGAAATGGGAGAAACTGGCCCATGTGGACCATGTTCAGAAATTCATTTTGATCGAATTGGTAATCGAGATGCATCACATCTAGTCAACCAAGATGACCCAGATGTTCTTGAAATCTGGAACATTGTATTCATCCAATTCAATCGTGAATCTGATGGAACACTTCGTCTATTACCAAACAAACACGTTGACACAGGAATGGGATTGGAAAGAATAGTCTCAGCATTACAAAACAAACGGTCAAACTATGACACCGATATATTTATGCCAATTTTTGGCAAAATTCAGGAATTAACTGGTGCCAGGTCTTATACCGGCAAAGTTGGAGTTGAGGACATTGATGGATTGGATATGGCCTATCGTGTAATTGCTGATCATATTAGGACTTTAACATTTGCTATATCTGATGGTGGTGTACCAAGTAATGAAGGCCGTGGTTATGTGTTAAGAAGGATTTTAAGACGTGGTGCTCGGTATGCTAGAAAAAAATTTAATGTTCAAATTGGAAAGTTTTTTTCAAGTTTGGTGGACACTGTCGTAAAAGAAATGGTATGTGAATAAATCGTGATTATAACGCTAAAAAAAAAAAAACTAATTATTATTTTAAAAAATTTATTATATTAATTATGAATAAAAAAGAGTGATGCATTCCCTGAAATTCGTCAACATGCTACAGATGTTAAAGAGATACTAGATGAGGAAGAGGAATCATTTTCCAGAACTTTGGATCGTGGTGAAAAACTATTTGATAGCTACCTTCAAAAAACAAAAAAAAACAATTCCAAATACCTTTCAGGAGTTGATGTATGGAGATTGTATGACACTTATGGATTTCCTGTTGATTTGACAAGATTGATGGCTGAAGAGAATAATCTTGAAATTAATAATGAGGAGTTTTCTAGAGAACAAGAGAAAGCCAAAGAAATAAGTCGTAATGCGCGTGCTGGTGTTAGTGGCAATGAAGAAGTGACTGTATTGGATGTTCATGATATTGCACGTATTGAAAAAGAAAAAATTGTATCTATAACTGATGATAGCTATAAATATCGTATGTGAGATGTTATATTATTGCTGTGAACTATTGTTATATTGTTAATATCATCATTTGTTAATTGGATGTTTATATTTGAATAGAAACCGGAAATATCAATGCAACAATCAAAGCAATATTTCATAATCATGATTTCATTAAAACTTCAAAGAACTCAATCCAGCAAGGAAAAAGGTTTGGAATTATACTTGATAAAACCAATTTCTATGCAGAACAGGGTGGTCAAACATATGACACAGGTTCATTGACCATTGATGGACAGGCAGAATTTGTGGTAGAGAATGTGCAAGTTTATGGTGGATATGTTTTACATGTTGGATATTTGAAATATGGCAATTTATCTGTTGATGATTCTGTAGTTGCTACATATGAAGAGGTAAAAATAATAATAATATAAATAATGTGAATAGTAATTAATCTCTTCTTTGTTAATTTAGCTACGTCGTTGGCCGATTAGAAACAATCATACTGCCACTCATATATTAAATTTTGCTTTACGTGAAGTTTTTGGTACTGTCATTGATCAGAAAGGTTCTTTAGTTGCACCAGACAAGTTAAGATTTGACTTTTCACTAAAGGTACCTATTATCATTGATATATGGTTTTTTTGGGATATTCATATTCATATTTATATATTCATATAGAAAGGTGCAACAAATGATGAAATAAAACGAGTTGAAGAGATTTCAAATCAATTTATTAAAAACAATAAAAAAGTATATTCTAAAAATGTTTCATTACAAGTTGCCAAAGCAATTCATGGACTTCGTGCAGTATTTGGAGAAGTTTATCCAGATCCAGTAAGGGTTGTTTCGATTGGTTATGACATTGATGACATTATAAAAGATGTCTCAAACCCAAGATGGAATGATACCTCAATAGAATTCTGTGGTGGAACGTTAGTATATATAAACTATATTGTTTTTTTCAAAAAAGATATTTTGATAAATTTTTTTAAAAAAAATTTAGTCATGTTGCAAAAACAGGAGATATAAAAGGTTTTATTATATTAGAAGAATCAGGTATTGCTAAAGGAACTCGTAGAATTGTTGCTGTTACAGGTGAAGAAGCTCAACAAGTAATTATAAATTTCATTAAAGTTTTTGCAATTAATATAATAATAGTATGATAAGTATTTATGGGCTTGTTTGTACTAATCAAATAAATTAATTAATCCTGTAGGCATCTAGAATCGCTGAAGAATTTCAAAATAGATTTACACAAATTTCTAAATTGCAAGGTGCAGAGCTTGACAATGAACTGAAGAAGATAACCAAAGATCTTGATGCATCAAATATTTCTGCAATCAAAAAATCAGAACTTCGAGAAACATTGCAATTACTTAAAAAATCATTTGTGGAAGCTGATAGAGCAGAAAAGGCTGCTCAATCCAAAGAGGTATATAATTAATTACCATTAACTAGTGTGATATTATTATAATAATTAATTATTATTATGATAATTATTTAGGTGATTAATAAAATTAATGATTACTTTAAAGAAAACCCCAATAGTCCTTATATAATTAAACAGTTAAATATTGGATCAAACTCAAAAGTAATTTATTTTTATAATATTTATTTATACATTAAAAAATTTTTTACTAAATATACTAAATAACTAATTTCACCCTCTCCAAAATTATAATAAATCAAGGCAATCTCCAACGCAATCACACATATCAAAACTAATCTAAAAGATAAAACTGGATATTTATTTTCAATTGATTCAGAATCAGGTAAAGTACATCATAGTTGTGTTGTTGGTCAACCTTTAATAGAAAAAGGGTTGAAAGCTAATGATTGGGCCAAAGCTGTTTCTGAAACTGTTGGAGGAAAAGTAAGATAATTTTTTTACTTTACATTAATAATTTTGTTATATATACTTATATGTTCTTATTGCTTGCTAGTCTGGTGGTAAAGATGAAACGGCTCAAGGTACAGGAACAAATATTGATGATGTTGATAAAGCTTTAATTGTTGCAGAAGAATTTGTTAAACTTCGGCTTGAACCATAATAATTTAAAATCTTAATAATAAATGCATTAAAACTATATAGCAAAAAATTATAAATAGTAATAGGAGAGTTTGTTACTGATGTTATTAGTGTTACAACTGGGTTGTTAACAAATTAACGTTATTATTGGGCTGTTCTCCCCCTTCTAGATTTTTTAAAATTCCCAAACAATTACACAGTGAAATTTGATTTAACGGATATTTAACAGTGTTGAAAATTCAGTTGGAGCGTATCACGTTACACGATTTTTTTATATGCACAAAAATATTAATTATATTGGTCATACACAAGTATATAAAATAAAAATTTCAAAGTTATGTGCACACATTACGTGTAACGTGATATGCTCCAACTGAATTTTCAACACTGTTCATGAATACAAACCCTATTGTTTTTATTTTCTTTAATAAAAAAAAAAGGAAACTATTCATTTGGGGGCAGAGACCAAATGTATTTTATCACAACTAACATCCAAATTTGATGGTTGTGAACTTGTCATAAAGGACAACACCATCATTGCAACTTATTCAAACCATATTATAGAATATAACAAAGAAGATGGTCATTGGTCGGGATCCAAACGTCAAAAAGAAAATAATGATAATATTGGTGACGACAATGCAAACAATGAAGTTGGTAATGATGATGATGATGATATTGATGACAACAACACAAACAGTGAAAATGAAAATGATGATAATAATAATAATAAAATTTATCAGATGGAATTACTATTAAACAACATTAGAAGAAAATAGCAACGAAAATATTAACGAATTATCATCATCTACCACACCAACCAATACAAATCAAGAAAATCAAGATATCATGGATGTAGACAACAACAATGATACTGAAAAAACTACTACTATGCAATTACTATCACCTGAATTAGGCGATCAAAAGAATTTGTAATATCAATATATTAAATGAAAAAAATATGTTTTTCATCTTTTATTATTGATTTGTTTGTAATTTTTACTTAATTAATATAGGGTATGTAGGAGAGAGAAAAAAACATCCAAAGTTGCTCTATGATTTAGCAATATATTATCATGAAAACATTGTCACACCATTAAACTTGGTCAAAGCTATGAATCATACAATAAAGTATAAAAGTCAAAGTGGTAAAACCAATGTATTCAAAGTTGAAAAATTTCCAAAAGCTATTGTAGATTTTGGATATGATAAAATATTTGATGACATGAAAATAAAATTAACCTTAATCTTAATAGAAGTAGTAAATTTGGAATTTGAAAACATTGACCTTGAAAAAATATTTAATTGTGAAATATAAATTGTACTTGAGTAGTGAAACATATTGCTTCTAAAAACTATAATATTTATTTGTGAGGATTTATTAACCAAACATGAATAATATTACCCAAGGATTTGAAAGTGTAATTTAATACGCGTAAAACCTTAAAAATGCCTCCCTATAATAACTATATATAATAAATAAATTTATTAAATTTATTGATCTTGAAATGTATTGATTTCAAAAATAATAAAAACAATAAATATTTTAATATTAATATCAATATTAATGAAACAAATACCTTGCTGAATAATATGATAAAAAACAAATATTATAATGGGTTAAGAGTCACCAAAATTAATGTATACCAGTATTATATATTCTTTAACTATTACTTTCTTATAAACTTTGGTTCTTAGCTAACTCCTCCAGGAAAGTGATGGAAAATGATGGAAGAAAGTTGGTAATATAAAAAAATATGAAAAATATGACTATAAAGTTGGTTTGACAATTTTGATAAAAAGTTTTTACATCACATTAAGGTCAAACGTCCAATTGAAAAGTACTTTAAAATTACCATTACACAATATAAAAAAGATTGACATTTTAAGTCACATTCATGATAATTACAAAATTCCACTATGCTGTCACTTGATACATTTTCTTTAATTTATATATGTTGATTGCCTGGTTTTTATTAGCAAGTTTCTATTGTTGATTGGCTGACCATGAATTAAAAATCCATTATGATAAGAATTTGATTATTATTATTATAGTTCACTGTGAGAAGGTTTGACTGTATTAATTACTTCATATTCATGGTATCAATTATGTGATTAACAACTAATGGCAATGAAACATTAGATGAGTTGATTAAAAATACAACTTAAAGCAACTATATATTTTAATAAATATTATCTTGAATGGATTCCTTATAATGATTTAACAAATATTGAAAAGATGTGAAGGTGGTTTTTTGCAACTGTATACCAAGCTACTTGGTTAAATGGTTATAAAGTTATAGTCACAGAAAAAAATAGGAATGCAGCATTAAAAAAATAGTCCACAAAATATTCGAGTCTATACAGGTTCTGTATTCCGTACATCTGCACCTCTGTAGTAAATAATGCTCTGTATGGAACAAAAATATGGAATCAAGGATCATACAGACTGGCCCACACTGATCAACTTTCAGAATTCACAAATTCCGTTTCGTACAAAAATAAAAAATAAAAATAAAAAATGTAGAGCAAAAAAAAATAGTGTATGGAATCTCTACTGACTGAAAATATTCCTGATGAATTTCTTAATGAGCAAAATTATTTTATTATATTTTTTATTACCCCAAATAAAATTATGCCACATCTGTTATTCCCAGTTGATTGATTAATTAAAAAAATTTATTCACTTGGTCTAAAAATGCAAGGCAAATTTATAGTTTTCTCCAGGATGGGACAGTCCATGTTCATGTTGACACTGAGTTATATAAATAAATACAATAAGAATGAAAGTATGAATATAATATTAAATAATAACATAATATCATGATACACATATATTTATTACTATTACAATTATATTGCTGATATTAATGTATAAAATTTTAATGCATAGTTTTCCAGAGTTCTTTGACTTTATTATCAAAATCTTCTTGCAAGAAGTCACTGGAATGACTGAAAAAATCACTGTTTTCATTTTTTAGTTGCTCATCATTTTCCTCATTATCAATTTTATCAACTATATTTGAACCTGAAATCATTCCATTAAGCATTGTTTCAACATATTGAATATCAGGCCTGCCTTTTGGGTCATCCAGCCAACATGCTAGATATAAGTAAATTAACAACAAAAATTTAATGCATATAAATATATAGTTTTTAAATATATATATAGATTTTTTACCTTTGTATAAATTAACATATTCATCAGGTGTGTTAGGAATAGGTTTCTCACGAATTCCTTGAGAAATATCAATTGCTAAACCATATCTTTGATAATGTGGATCCAGATCACTAAAAGGTGGTTTGTTACTAGTCAATTCCCATAATAAAACACCCACACTGTATACATCTGATTTTTTATTTGGCTTGCTATTAGACTTGAAACATTGTGGGTCAATGTAAGGCAGCACTCCTGCTAATTGAAATGTTGAAGTAGTTGTAGATTCATGTATTTTATGGGAAAGTCCAAAATCTGCCAATTTTATGGTTTTTTGATGAACCAAGATGTTGTTTGAATGCTTTTCAAAAAAAGGTAAACATTATTAAATATAATTTTTTTAAAAAATAATAAGTTTATTAATTATTACCAAATCTCGATGGATAATATTGTTTACATGTAGACACAAAACAGCTGATACAATCTCATATGCAAATTTCAGCTTTAGATCCCAACTGATTGATTCAAACTTTTCTTGTAGGTAGCTTCTCAGTGTTCCACTATCTGCATATTCAAGGACCAATAAATATCTCTCTTTGCCTTTATATATAAATATAAATAAATATTAGTTAATGGAGAAAATCAAAATAGGAAATAATTTAAACATACTTTCATTCTTAGTGACACCATAGAAATGAATAATATTTTGATGATGATTAACTTTACGTAACAATTTCAACTAATTGAGCCAATTGTTATCATTAGTTGAAAATTTTTTTTAATCCACAACCAAAAACATAATATAATTTACCTCATTAGCAATTTCTTTCATATTTGTCATACCATGACTATAGGATTTCAAGGCACAAATACTGCTATTGTCTAATGTTGCTTTATAAACTTTTCCAAAATTACCTGAACCAATTTTTTGAATATTTTTAAACCTACTACCATATTCATAAAAATTAATGTGTTCCTTCTGAATTGCCTCATCAAGCCATCCTGACCAATTATCCTTAGATTTATCAATAATTACTTTGTTTTCATTTATCATTCTATTGTTTGGCTCATCCTTTGTTTCTTTGCTAACTTGACTAATTGGAGAAGATGATAATGATTTGGATAATTGTTGTGAAGAAATTTCCTGTAGTTCTTCAATTTTAAATCATCATCATTATTATTGTTTTGTGTTGTGAAAGTTAATTTATAATATAATACTTACTCCCTAGTTATTATAATGAAATAAAATTATTTAATTAGATGATGTCTTAATAAAGTTTATTTGTGTTGTAAAAGTTAATTTATAATATAATACTTACTCCCTAGTTATTATAATAAAATACAAAATAAAATTATTTAATTAGATGATGTTTTGATAAAATTTATTTTATGTTGTAAAAGTTAATTTATAATATAATAC
The DNA here is from genome assembly GCA_910592215.1 of Entrophospora candida. NCBI lineage: Eukaryota > Fungi > Glomeromycota > Glomeromycetes > Entrophosporales > Entrophosporaceae > Entrophospora > Entrophospora candida. Next base: position 10,712 of record CAJVPN010001915.1, read on the forward strand.
TTACATTCTATGAAATAAAAAATAAATTTATTTAATTATATGATGTTTTAGTAAAGTTTATTTTGTGTTGTAAAGGTTAATTTATAATATAATACTTACGTTCTATGAAATAAAAATAAATTATTTAATTAGATGATGTTTTAATAAAGTTTATTTTGTATAGTAAAAGTATTTATAATATAATACTTACCCTCTATGGAATAAAAAATAAAATTATTTAATTATATGATGTTTTAGTAAAGTTTATTAGGTGTTGTAAAAGTTAATTTATAATATAATGCTTACCCCCTGGTTATTGTAAAGAAATAAAAAATAAAAATATTTAATTAGATGATGTTTTGTGTTGTAAAAATTAATTTATAATATAATACTTACGAGCTATGAAATAAAAAATAAATTATTTAATTAGATGATGTTGTAAAAGTTAATTTATAATATAATACTTACAAGCTATGAAATAAAAAATAAATTTATTTAATTAGATGATGTT
>CAJVPN010001916.1:0-11194 GCA_910592215.1 Entrophospora candida
ATTTTTTGATTTTAGGTTATGAAACAAATGTCAAAGAACATATTTATGTATTTTTTTTTAAGAATATTGAAAAAAAATGGGTTTACTTTTGGGGATGTAGAGATGAGTGAGATTTTTCATATATAAAAAAGTTTTTACGTTCGTGTAACTTATTAAAATAACAACAAAAAAATATATAATTCGAATAAATTATTCATTATAATTAATCAATTTGAGTATTCAATGGATGAAATAAAACAGTTGAACAAATAAAATATAATTAAGATTGAACAAGATTGTGTTATGAATAGAAACATTGTTTTTGAAACTCCGAAACTCCGAAACTCCGAAACTATTAAATTCCGAAACTGTTTTTAAACTCCAAAATTCAAAACCATTTCAAAACTCCAAAACTTTAAAAAAAGGAAAATGATACTATAATTACTTCATTATTGATTAAATCCTTTCAAAAACAAACAAAAATGAAATCGTAAAAGTTTTTTTTTCATTTTCTTTCATTTAAATTTTATCACATGACGGGGATGAATATATTTTTGCAGATCATTATTATTATATATTTTCTCCGGTTTTTAATAGTAAAAAGATCGACATTTCACTCATTCATAGATGGATCGTTAATTAAATTTTATATATTTTAATTTTGGGCAAAAAAAAAAAGCATAATCCTGAACACCCTATAAAACTTTAGGATTGACGAAGGGTGAGTGCTCCAAACCTGTAATGACTGAAGTATTTGTGATTAGGGCTAAATTATACTTTGGTGGACAGAACCATCAAATCGAAGCATAAAGGGGAATGGCAGATACATACTTCCCTAGCCTTGGAAGATCTCTCTTAGACGATCTAGTGGATAAGACCTTTAGTTCGACGATCTAATTGTATAGGGACTGTCTCTTCGAGAATGAAATCTTCTATGAAAAAAATATCGGAACAGGCTCTAAAGGCCATATTAATATATATTATCCATTGTTGAGTCGGGAAAAAAAGGTACTCTGCTCTCTTGATACAAAATGTTGGATATTTTCAGACGGAATAACGACTCTTCCATGTGGGCATTGGCGCATCAAGGCATTCCAGTATTATGCAAAATCTGGGGTGCCACTTTTGATAGCGGAACAAAGAGCTTTAGTAGTTCCTCGTCTCTATCTTTCTCTCACATTCCTGGGTTATAGACTCAATAAATATTCAAAAGGACGATGCAAAATACCAACTCGAAAAAATCGACCCTCGCATTTGCCAAAAAAATTGAAAACTTTTGTAAATAAAATAATTTTCCAAAGCAAATACACGCGAGTTCGTATTCCATAATTATTCGTAAATTTTCATGTCATTTTTAGTTTTGTTGAAAAGAATATGAATTGTTAAAATAGTGTCCTTTTATCTTTTATTATTTTTTACAAAAATTATTCAAATTAACTGTTTTTATAAATACAAAGATTAAAAACTTACAATATGATACATTTATCATAAATACACTGTATATGTTAATACTAATAATTATTTATAATAGTAGCTACTTTGTGGTATAAATTGTTTGTCTTGAAGATGATTGTTATTGTTGTTGCTGTTGCTGTTGCTGCTGCTGTTGTTGTTGTTGTTGATATTATTATTTATATTATTATTATTTAAATTATTATAGTTATTATAATATCCATTTGGTATTCCACTGTATACCGAAGGAACATTAAATTTTGGACTTGCCTCACCTTTAACAGAATGAGCAGATTTTGGACGGAGACGTTTAACATTTTTAGCATTGTCACTATTATTAATACTATTATTAATACTATTCTTATTATCGTAATTATTTTCATTATTTTTATCAGTAACATCGTTATTAACATCCTCATCATCATTGGATTTAGGTTTTGGTAATGGTTGTACATCAGAATGTCTGAATGATGGACTTTCAGGTGTGACATTACCGTAAGTGTGAATGAAACGCTCAAGAGCGGTTTTACTACCGTTCTCTAGCGATGATAAAGCTGGAGGGACATATTTCTTTAAGCTATTATTATTATTATTATTATTATTATTATTATTATTATTATTATTATTAGGTTTAGGAATTGTTTTTTTCCTAGCGATTGAAGATCTATTACCACCAGGTATTAAACTATCAGGAATCGAATGTTCATTATTATCCCCTGAACTACCTGAAATTGAAGGAACAGGAGGAGCAACGCTTAATTCTTGTTCAAATAATTCTTTTGGTTTATAAACACTTGGTAAAGAGTTTGAGCGAAGTGACTGGTAAGGTAAGTTTTGATCAACAACTAGCGGAGGAAATGGTTGGTGAAAGCGACTACTCGTAGAAGATCTCTTGGGCATTTGCGAAACATATCGAGAATCGTTAATTTTTGGCCGTTGATGATGATCTGGAAATTGTTGAAATAGTTGCTGTTGCCGTATTGGTGTAGACAGTGGTTGAATAGGAATTATTGATGATGAATTTGGTATTATTGGGATTTGTGGGATCTGTGGGATTTGAGATTCGTCCGCACCTGGTGGTTTAGGTAAAGGTCTTAATTGTGGATTACTTTTTGAACGCCTATGAGTACGAACATGACCATCTTGTGAGTCATCATTATGATTAGTAATATAATTATGTTGTTGTAGTTGTTGATATTGTTGTTGTTGATGATGAGAATATTGAGGTTGAAGTTGAGGTTGTTGATATTGTATTAATGGTTGTTGAGCAAAATTTGGGATTTGAGTATTGTTATTACCATTACCATTACCATTACCATTACCATTACCATTAGTTGTGGCAGCGATAATTTGTTGGTATGTTGCATATTTTTGATAATTTTTTTGTTGTTGTTGGAATGGTGGAACTTGCTGTATTCTTGAAGAATTTTGATTATGAGATGTTGATGATAAAGTATTATATCTTTTAGGTGGTAAAAGTTGTCTATCTGAAGTATTTAATTGACGATTTTGATACAACGATGCAGGAGGCGGATTTGGATTATTGGGATAAAAATTGGGAGTTGGATTTGAACTGTTGGGATAAAGATTGGAAACTGAGTTTAGATCTTGATATAATTGTGTTGAGTTTTGTGGATTATAATTTCTCGCTGCTTCTTGATTGATTCCATTATTGTTAATAATACTATCATCACTATTGCTATTCTCATTATTATTATTCTCATTCTCATTCTCATCATTATTATTATTATTATTATTATTATTATTATTATTATTATTATTATTAATATTAAAATTTGATGTGTCCAAATTATCGTTATCTTTATCATTAATATAAGATTGAGAAGGTTGTACAATTATTGAAGAAAGATCACTATCTTGATCAATTGTATTATCATCATTAGATAGTTTCTTGGATTTTTTAGACTTTTTATCCTTCTTCGTTTTATTATTATCTATACCAGGTTTTACACCGATATTTCTTTGACATCGCCATGCAATAATTCCAAGTACGACCTAATAATAAGTATATTAATATTAATAATAATGTTTTTGGAAATTGAAAATTTTAAAAGTTTAAACTAACCAATATAACTTCTTGACCTCCAAAGATTATCCAACTCACTCTTTGATTGAAATCAAAATCATTCTGACAATTCGTAGCAGCAGTATCTACATCACTCATAGTAGCTGGACCCAAACAATCGTTTATGACTTGATCTTTATTGACAAATGGAAAAATAGTCTTAATAATATCTATAATGGATATTATTATTAGCGCGAACCAGTGATCTCGTATATAACGAATTGTTAATTCCGGATTATTCTGTAAATAGGAGAAGAATGAAAGAAAGAGGGGTTGAAGATGATGATGATGAAAGAAAGGAAAAGCGAAAAAAATCATCATTATTATTGTCGTTAATTAATTAATTACAAAAAAAAATTTTTTAAATAAATATCTATTTTTTATACCAAGATAGATCCAACAATTCCCCATAAACCAGAAGGTGCAATTAGAACAAGAATTATACCGTATCCGATTATTATTGGTTTACTCAGATGTGTAATTGTAAGCGTAACTATTAGAATTTATACAATTTAATAAATAAATAATTGATTATATTTCGATATTTTCTTTTTTAATGATTTATTAATTGATTATTATTATTATTATTATTATCGTAAAACTTACAATTTAGATCTCTAAAGGTTACTGTGGCGACAAATAATGAATAAAGCTATAAGAATCAAATAAGTATGAAAATTATTAATTATAAAAAAAGTTTAGTATTATATTTTTTTTAATGGTTAGTTTAATTAAACCTACCGATAATGATAAAGAAATTAAGAATATAATAATTCTTGCTAAAATTATCATCGTCTTCGTAGCCATTATATATTAATTATGTATTAATATTATTTATTGATATTATTAGTATTGGCAATGATGCTACTACTACTACTACTATTGTGATGATCAACTTGTTCCAGTTTTTGCTTTTGAAAAAATTTTTTTTCGAAAACGGTGCCTTTAGTATTTATAATTGTTGTAGAACGACCTGCGTTTTTCGAAATAATAATAATAATAATAAAAAAAGTAAGTTTGTTTTTAAAAATATCTAATTATATATTTTATATTTTATATGCGAGCTTGGCACTGCCAACACTACACTAATCTATTTACGAAAATGGAACGGTGTAAAAGGAAGTTAATAAAAAAACTCTGAGTACAGTATTATTATTACTAATTAACTTAATAATTAATAATAATAATAATGATGAAAAAAATAAAAAAAGATAATTTATTTTTTATTTTTTTCAAAATGAAAAAAATAATCTTTTTTTATTATTTTTTTTTAAATATTGTCAGTTCTTAGTATTATAGTCGATAGACAACCCGATATGGAAAATAAGGTTTTTAATTCTAAAAAAATAACAACGAAATAACCCAAGAATGTTTAAACAAAGTCTCACAAAGAAAAATCAAAATTGAATCGAAAAAACTGAAATTTATTTTAAATTAGAAAATGGACAAATTTGGTAATTAAACTTTAACTATACTTGATATTATATTGTGTTTTTTTAATTTTAAAGGTTATATACGAAGAGATTAATTAATTTGACGATCGACATTAAAATTTAAAAAAAAAAAAAATTTTTTTTTTTAAAAATATTACGATTATACCATTATATTTATAATGATGATAATAAATAATTAAATACTATTCAGGTGTATACCTGTAAAAAAATTTTTTTCATTTATTAGTGGATGACGATGACTAATAATAATAACTGTATTATCATGCAGTAATCCATTAATATTAATATTGATTTATTACAAACATATAATAAATAATAATAATATTTTAAAAATGATGCGAAATGAAAACAAAATTTATATCAATCCTCAGTCGCCGTTAACATTAGTTTTAACTGTTAGTAAATCGTCTTCACAATAGGCTTGACAATTTCACTTTATATATATATATATATATATATATATATATAAAGATTTCCAACAATGTTTGTTTTTTAGAAACGTCATTGTTTCATAATTTTATTTAACAATCAATATGAATATTCCTTTACCGTCACCTAAACACGATTTACAACTTGAATTCGTTGTCACTATGCAATTTATTTATTTTTGTATTTTGCAACAGTACTTTTTTCATTGTTTTGACTGTTATAGATAGAGTTGGTGCTTAATATTAATTAATAGACACAAATATTTATAATCTCAAATAATTGGTGCGTGCGTCACCGTGGTACATTAATTTTGGCGGGACCTCCCTCGAATTCATCCAAAACATGCTAATTGCGATGATCTCTAACATAAATAAACCAATTCCCAATAGAATATCCAGCCAGAAGATGTAACATTCACGTCTTATCATTTAAAATATTTGAAAAGACAATTCTCAATCAAATATAAGTTTCTGCCAATGCTATAAATAATAATAATAATAATTCAGTCGGCGGAATTATGGTACTAATCATATCTGAAAGTGATCTACATGTTTTTGCATGTGTATCATGTTGTATCATCGCAAGAATAATTAAATGGTTAGAGTCCACGTGAAAACGAAAGATTTTTATATAAAAAAGGGTAATTCGGTGAAATCTGACGTAAAAATTTTTTACAACAATGTAGAAACTATTCTTTTACAACTTTTTCTTACAAGTTATTGCATGTTTCTGCATGCAATAACTGGTTTATTGTATATATGAAACATCCAAAATTTCATAATGGAAATTTAGCATTTCATAGGCAGGCATACAATGAATACGAATTATTTTCGAACATACTAATACAGGATGGAGTACTTGTAACAGAAGAACTTTCTTGAATATCATATTTTTGTTATATAGATTGAAAATCTTCTAGACTTTCTGGGCCTCGAGAATCTGCTAATTTCGTTTCCTTGTATTGCCGATTGTTCACGTCATTAATATTTTAAGTTTTCATAGATGTCGGTCGAAATTGTTTTAATTATTTCGGCAATATCAACATTCTCTATATGAATGAACATAAAATAACAACCCTATTGGATTTATCTCGGATTAAAGAGTCCAAATAATTTTGTATATAAATTAATCTCATTTCTTACTTAATCTATAACCGATCAACCAATTATAATGATTCAGATTCAATAACAACAACTAATCAAGTCAGGCTTAATTGTCGTGTAAAATTTATTGTGAATATTCGATAGAAGAGATAACTTAACGTATAATTAAATTCATATATTCCAAGTTCTTGAAATCTACCAACCTTTACTGCGTTATCAATTATCATCATTGAATTATTGTCATTATTTATAATAATAAATTTCAAAAAATATTAATTCGTTAAAAATTTTCTCGTCATTCATGTTACTTGATTTTTATTGATTATTTTATGCACAAAGTCAACAAAGTACAACTAATACTAATGATACCTGACGAAATGTTTGTGAGTGGGAAACCATTTCGTCAAATCGTTGTTAATATTAATTCGTCACATTTGGTGAAATTGACGAAATGTAATTAATTTAAAAATAATGTTTACACGTGTCTTAAATTTATATCCACGCGTTCACTGAAATCTTGGATGATAGTCAGCCTCGATTTATAAATGCTAAACTCAAGTGTCCTTTTCTCAACTAGGAAGATCAGCATTCACGTTTTACCATCTTTCTGCCAAATGTTTCAACGTGGAGAAACTTAAGACATACAAACTACAGTATTGGGTGTGGCCTGCATTTTATTTTCTTCAGAACAGAAGGTGGTTATTTTTATGATTATTGTGAAGCTAATGAAACTGGCAGTTGTTTGTTATCAGAAAATAGTGATGATTAATTCGAACAAGAATACTACAATATTAATAACTGTCCTACAACCATTTTGCAAACAATATTGTTCTGGTGTTACTATGGATCTTTACATATTTTTCTTTGTGATAAATGAGAAAATTGTATCTTCCCCTTTTTACTTTTCATCACATTTTCTTCTTTTCGTCAATATGCCTTTGGCGGTAGAATACATTTCGTCAGGTATCTTTAAGTACAACGGTACAAAATTCTCTTGGTCAAGAGTACAATAAAATAAACTTGGTCGAGGAAGTAGTCCTCTAATGAAACATTATGTATATAAACAACTCGAACTCCATGTACTTTAAACAGCAACTTTTCTTTGGAAAAGAATAAAAGTAACAAGTTTCGACTTGAGAAATAATCGAATCGTTAGTAAACACCCAATTCTCATAACCTATCATTATTTTTATTTTTATTGTCGCCAATCAAATTCGCTCTCCCAAAAATTACTAGGATAAAATATAAACCATTTTGAATCTCCGAAATGCTTTCAGTATCCGGATCTAATTCTTGGTCTGTCATATTATGTGGTTCAAATTTAGCCTTAAACAAAGCAAAAGATAATAAAATTATGACAATCAAATTTGATTACGATTGACATATGTATTTAAAAAGGGAAAAAGATAATAATATCGTTATTTATGATGATCTTGTATAAAAAAAATTTTTTTTAATAAATATTATTTATTATTTCTAAAAAAAATAGTCATTGAGACTCGATATTTTATTTGAACATACACTAATTATTTTTAGATAAATTATTTATTATTAAAAAAAAAAATGAATAAGATAAAATCGTAAAAATTATTGAGAAAAAAACCAGATTTATTTGATCGTACTAAAACAGATTAATTAACAATTAATAAACGATTATTTATTTATTTTAGAAATTTATTGTTTATTTCTAAAAGAAAATTAAAGAAAACAGCTGGAATTATTATTTTGTATTGATCATGCTAAGGAATTTAACATTATAATTTAGTTTAGTCTTTTAAGTCTTGTATATATATAAGAAAAAAATTACACTCGAAAAATCAGCACATGCGGACAGGGATAGTGAGGGGAAGTTGTACAAAATAGGCTTTATCCTATATTACCTCGCCGGGGGCATATTTACCCGGTGATAATCACGGATAATCACGGTGAATGTAGTGAATGCTCCGGATGATTTTAGCGAATTTTCCGTCGGAATTTGTCCAGCCTAGGGTTAACCTATTCCACCACGTCCAGGTAAGATAGGATAAGCCTTTCGGAGAATGTCCGCATTAGGTGCGAAAAATTTTGTGTTTACTTTTTACGACTCTGATAGTGTTAAAATTAACTTTATCAAAAAAAAAAAAAAAAAACAAATAAATAAAAAATCCTTAAAAATATATAAACATGGTTGATTTTGGATTGAAGTTGTTGTAGATTCATCAATCAAATAACATTTTTACAAAAATCATTAATTAACTTTTTAAAAATTTTTTTCACAAATTTAAATAATATCATTTCAAGTAAACTTTTTTTAAAATGCCTTTTAATTGTCCCACTTGTGTAATTTATTCAATAATTAATTCTAAAGAAACCGACGATTTTGTTTAAAGATTTTATTTCAAAAAAAAATTAAGGTTTTATTAAAAAGGAATAATATATATATATATTGATTGATTAACCTAATGCATTTTTTTTTTGAAAATTTTTTTTACGATTTCCCTTGTTCTCAAGTGAATGCTGTTATGTTTTTTTAATTAATGTCATACCCTTTTCAAGCATTGTCTTCCAATACATTCCCAATGGTTTAAAGGTCATCCACTCCCATGCTTAATAAAACATAATGTGAGTTCAAGAAAACAAAATTTATTTATTCATTGTCCATTTTTTAATATGGGTTCCTGTTGCAATGATCCACAATTAATAGTGTTCATTGGGAATGTCAATAGAGATTCTAATTTTTTCAAAAATTGGATACAAGACAACATTCCTGATGCCATATATTTTCATATTAAGAAGCTATCTGGTATCAAATAAATATTATAATTTAATATATCTTATGTTTTTTGTCAAAATACATTGTTCACTGTATATTTATACTAGGTTCGGACATGTACATTTTAATTCTCAAGCACATTTTATCATAAATACATCAATATAGTGTTTCGTGTTAATAATAAATACAAGCGACACAATTACTTTTGGTGCAATCAAGAAATTCGTGCTACTACTAATAATAATCACAATAATAAAAACTGATTACCTTTGATAATGGGTAATTATTTATATTTATCTATTTTGAAATAGGGACTACTATATAACCTTCACTTATATACCGACCATCAGTGAAAAAAATAAAATTAAAGTTGAGGTGTGTTATAATAAAAAGACTATTTGTCAAAAGGATTTGCCAGATGCAAATAATGAGAAATAAAAATAAAAATTGAATTACCAAACAAGTTAATTTTTTTTTACTTATTTATTCTTATGAATATATAATACATACAAGTATACAAATAACAACTTATTTATTTAATTTTTTTTCCTGTATATTAAAAAAGGTGGTGGTGGTGATTATCGATCTATTACTTGCTACACTAGTTTTTTTTTTAAAAAATAAAAAAGATTGGCAGATGCAGTATGAAATTTTCATGCAATTTCCCATCCCTATGTATATCAAGTAAAAAATTATTTGAACTGTTGGCTTACTATGTTAATAGTAAACTGACAGCCAGTATGATTCAACTAGTCAAACTGACAGTTTATGAAAGGTATACAGTTAAACCTTATCACAGCGAACTATGATTAAATTCTTGTCATAACGGATTTTAAGTATGTGTTCCATTCATCTGCTGTGACAAGGTTTGACTATATGTCAGCTTATGCTATTAAGAAATATCAATTGTATTAATATGAATATGCAGATAGTTTTTCAATAAATTATAATTTTTTATCACTGCAGTGCAAGTCATTTAGTTGTTGAACTTTTTACTGGTTTTACAGATCCAAGCTTGGGCCAGTTCTGAATCAGTTTCAAAGCTAAATCAGTGTCTAAGAATTTAACAATTTATATTATTACTAATAAGAATGGCTTCTGAAAATTTTTTTTTGAAAAAAGTGTATCATATTATGCTATAATATTATTAATGAAAAATTAATGCTTACAACAGTATCATTAATCTCACTTGTTTTTTATGATTTTTCTTCCAATTCTCTTTGAATGTAGTAGAGTGTCTATAATTTTCATTCTAAATAAACAATGCAGTTTTTTAATATATATATATAAATAAAAACTTGTTATTAAAAAAAAATAAGCAAGGAATATTATTTGATTCTTGTTTTAAATATTTTAAAAAGGATACTGTGATGAATATTAGTTTATTAAAAATAATTTCAAAAATTATTCTTCAATGGTGTTACAGTCTGGGATTATACCATAAATGGAAATTGATTTTCGAATTTTGATTGGCCATTCAAAGGTTTTTTTTTGAATACCAAAAACCAATGATATTACATAGGAAATTTTATTTAAAAAAATAGTTAATATACTCTCTTGAATATACAGTTTATTAATACATCTTCATATGAAAAGGTTTACACATTAGTTTTTTCTCTCAATATGAGCCATATTTTGGCTTGAATTTTTGGTTATTTGCTATTTTTTTTTTTTTGTTTTTTTTTGTACAGTACCCAGATCTTTAATTCTAATTATACCTATGATGGTGAATACAAGACTAGCTAAGAATTTAAAAATGTTCATTTGAAGATATAGTTGGCAAATATCCAGAGAGTCAACTGTGGCCATGTGAACCTGACTCACAAACAGCAAATGAATGATAAGCAGGTAAAGGAGTAAATATATATATATACACACACATACAAAATTTGGCATAGACTTTATTTATATCCAAAAAGTTTACAAATTAATTTATAAT
>CAJVPN010001917.1:0-11178 GCA_910592215.1 Entrophospora candida
AGGAACTCTACAGGAGCTTTATTGCTTTGTTAATTGTACCATAAAGTGTTTACAGATTCACCAAAGCTTTAAGAAAGTAGGCAAAAATTTATATTTTTGTCCAAGAATGGTCCGGGACATTTAAAGTGACGGACACGGACAGTCCGTGTCCGTGTTCGCGTCCGCTGACAACACTGATAAAGAAGAATCTTTTCAAAAGGAAGATGAAATTATGGAAGTTTTTCAAGCTTAAATATTAGAGATGATAATAATGAAGATTTCAATCTGAGTCTACAAAAAGTTAATTTATTGAATAATTAAATAATAAATCAATTGTAAATTTAAAATTTTCTACCTTAGATTATGATAATTTATGTTCTTCACTACACAACCAAAAAGTACTCCATCAGTTTTATATTTCAAAAAATATCCTTTATAATAGACATCAAAACATCTCAAATAGATTAGATTTATCAAATACTATTAATTCACCAATCATTAGTCATCATGTTTCATATTTAACAAATAATTCAGGGAGATACACAAAATCAACCAAAATCAAGACTTCAACACTGGGGAATTTGTCAAAGATTTCAGCAGATAAATTCACTTTTACCAAATAATAATAATAATAGTAATATTAAGTTGATATTTTTATTTATTGCTTTTAAAATTATTTAAATATATATCACATATTTGTACAGCAAATATATCTCCAATATATCCTGCACAAAAAAATTTGCATTGATAAAATTTATTTAGTAAGATTTTTTGGCATTTTTTTCTCGAAATTTTATATTAATCAGATATAGATACAATTAGTTATATATCTAGTATCGTATTTTTGCAATTAAGAAGAAATTTGTTTACAAGCCAGTATGAGAAAGGAAAATTTTTATTTAGCCATTTATGTGGGAAATCAAGTTAATTATTATAATAGCATCAACTTTTTTTTTATATGTTCTCTTGCATACCAGTTCAAATATAAATTGAAATTTTTCCGCACTTAAAAAAAAAGGTATATTAATATTAATATATACTTTTTTTTTACGCAAATATGATACTCAATTAGTCACTTCCTCCGCCGATCACTAATAATTCACTGATCGTCCGTCAATTAATGATTTAATCTTTACGTATTGTTTTTTGTTCTCGCATTAGTTAAAATTTTGTAAAGATGATATCATTAGAATAAAATAGATGAAATAAAAAGGTGGCTTTCAAAAAGGATTTTTTTTTTTAACGAAAATAAAAATTATTGAAACGAAAAAATGGGTGAAACAAAAGCAAATCCTCCTGTATTTTATTTATTTGTTTTTTTTTTAATTTTAGATTGTTTTGTTATTTTATAATTTGATGATGATAAATTCACTTCGTTTTATTTCATCACGTTTAACGTTGCATTATTACAAATGATAATTACGATAATGAAGCATCCAGGACCACCTGGAGAAAAAATGTCTATTAAATCGCAGGCGGCCGAATCCGCGGCATTAACGATACAAAATTTCGATCCTATAAACCAAATCAAGGAACACGTCTGTGGATTTCATTTCTATAGGTAATTGTTCATTAATTAATTAATTAATTAATTAATTAATTAATTAATTAACCAACAACATATTTATTTTTAACCTCCTTCCAATTTTATTTAGTCATGATATGACACGACAAGTTGAAGCACATCATTATTGTAGTCATATTAATCAAGACGTACGACAATGTATTATCTACGATTCCAATGAACCTGATGCTAAATTGATCGGTGTCGAATACATTATCTCGGCTAAACTCTTCCAAAGTACTTATATAATTAATCAGATGTGTGTTTATATGTTTATATGTTTATATTTATATTTATATTTATATGATAATAATAATTGTTGTTGTTGTTGTTGTTTCCCCACCCCATCTACAAAAAGCACTTCCCGAAGAAGAAAAGATTTACTGGCATTCTCATGTTTACGAAGTCAAGTCGGGGATGTTAATTTGCCCCGTGATCGCACCAATTCCTGGTGCAGTAGAAAAACAGGCAGAAATAACACTGCTGAATGGGTTAGTCGACACTTATGGCAAAGTAATTTCTTTATTATTATTAATTGTTATTATCATCGTGTGTTGTTATTATTTGTTGCATGGCTATTTCTTTTGACTATATAAAAATTTATAGACTTGGCATTTTTGGCAAGTTGACCGCGGAGATCCTTTACCATTTGGTTAGAGAATATTATTTTTCCTTATTTATATATTTAATATCTTATTTTTCTACTAACATTATAATATTATAATTGCTTAATACAGGACCACCACAACTTATGATGTCATTTACTGAAGATTTTCAACTTTCGCAAGCAGCACTTGACGATCGTGACGAAAGATTCAATATTTCAACAAGCAAGAAGCGTGAAGAACGTAAAGATATCAAATCAGTTTATAATATTAATCCTACAGCTGACCATTGGGCTAGAAGAAATGATGGAATGACTTATCAGTGTGAAATGAAATTGATTGAACAAAAGAGAATCGTTCAAGGATAAAATTATATGTATTTTGAAAATTGTCATTGGAGAAAACTATTATTTTATTTTGCAAATTAAGCCAATCTATTTACTGTTGCTGTTGCGTTGTGATGTTTTTGTGTTTGGTGTAAAGAAATAATTCTATAACACTTCTTGCATTTATTATATTAAGAGCTACACGATAATTATTAAAGGAAGTTTTATTAAGAACAAAGTGGTACCGAGTTACTTATTTATTTTACATTTTTATCTTTTAAAAAGCAAGTCATGCTTAACAGATTATCGTCTTTAATTTTTCAAAAGAATTGGGTTTTTCCTCTTTGGAAAAAAAATATGGTAATACAAAATACACGGAAACTAGAAAATAAAGGTTTAAAAAAAGAATTTAAAATTAACAATTTAAAAAACGCACACAAAAAATAAATAAACAAACAAACAAACAACAAACAATTCAAATTAAAAAGCGAAAAATCAATTTTAATATAAAAAATCCTACATTCATATAATTTATATATTAAATTTATTTCCAAAATGGTGGAAAAAACTTAATATAATAAATTCCTTAATATAGAATTTCCCATTATAAAAATAAGAACTGCGGATTAACGATGATCAATCGATCAAAATTTTGATATTTTTGTTCTCCAAATCGAACTTCATAATAACGCGCAATATTGTTCAATTGGTAAATCATTATTAGAAAGAACAAAGTGTTTTGTAAAAGAAGTAATAATGAATGATACTTAATATTATCAGCATTAACACCGACGACGAGATATATATAATCAGGTCATTTATTTTATCTATCATATCATTACTATAAATGATTATGACATTCATTCTTTTTCATAAATTGTAAAGTCCAACATTATTATTGTTGTTATTTGTCACAGCGTAATAAAATTCAATTCGTTCATCTGAAAATTAATCAATTAATCATTCTTGATTAATCTGACAAAAGCTTTGCGATTATTTTATTGGTGAATCTTTTATTTACAAGTAAATAAATACAATATATACAATTGCATATTTATTTTTCATTGACGATATATTTCGAACATAAAAGGTATAGCGAGTGCATGATTTCGGGAGGGGTTTTTTTTTTTAATTTGATGTTATAGAAAGAAATTTATCCACGCACTATTCATCTTTAGAATGATCAACATTCAAATGTTTAGGGTAAATATAGAAACGCACATATTTTAAATTTTCGTTCATTTGCTACATCCAGACAACAACAAACAAATATATTTATAAAAATATTTGTGGAACGCCGATCTATTTACACACACGCATAAATGATAAACATTTTCATTTAAATAAATAACAGCTTGGTAGAACGAATATCAATAAACCAAATCACCAATTGTTGTTCCACGCGAATTCCATGTGCAAGAAAAGTTCTTTAATTATATTTACCATTTCACTAACAAATTCATGCCATTACCATTATTTATAAGATCATAATCCAAATAAACAAAAACAAGATTTTAAAAGACGTGCATGCTATCGAAACGTGTGTGAGAGTGTGTAAACGCATACATTTACAATACTTATTTTTGTGTAGTTGGGTCAGTTGAAAAGAGGAAACAAAAATAAATTCGTGCCATACGTTCATTTAATTGATTTATCATTGTATGATCTGTATAAATCAATGAAGTTGTACACAATACGTCCAAATTAAGCTACAAACAAATTTCTAAAAACAGGTTACAAAGATAAATCTTTATTTACAACGATAATATCAATTTAATTTCTTCTCTTTGAAGTTTTTTCTCAATCATGCGGTATTATAAAGATATGTTAATATTATTAAAAAAAAAAAATATAAAAATAGCCAAGAAAATCAAACTTGCATGTTAGATTTTTATTTTTATAAATTAGAAATATAAACAATCAAATTTATTTTGACTTTTTAAAAAAAAAAATATCAAATAAATACATGCGTATTTTTTCTTTTCTTTCTTTCTTTCTTTTTATTTCTTTTTCTCTTTACTTTCATAGTCGTCATCATTTCCCCCCCATTATTATTCTCAGACAATTCACCCATAGCCTTACTTCAATTAACCAGTAGAATAGAGCCTTGAATCTTGTTAAATCATATATAGTAAATATAAAACTAGATATAATCTATAGAAAAATGTCCATGAACACTGATACTGATAATAATATTAATAAATTAAATAAATCAAATAAAACAATCACACGTCAAAGAGAATGTGTTTTCATAGATTCAAGTGATCCTAATAGTCCAAATCAAGTTATCAATGGTACACCAACTCCATTTTTCAGACCTGAATTTCCTCCAAAGACCAAACTTCAGGATTTAATAACAATAAACGATCGTAGAAATAATAACAGCAATAAACATGATAGTGATGGTAATAGCATTTGTAAAGCTCCATACAGAGCTCCTAATGCTTTTATCATTTATAGAAAGGCTTGTGTAGAAACTATTCGTTCTAAAGGCTGTTTGTTTCCAATGACCGTCATCTCTTCAATATCGTCACAGGCCTGGAAAGAAGAACCGGAAATTGTTAAGGATGAGTATAAGCGTTTGGCCGATGAAGCAGGCGCTTATTACAAACAAAATTATCCAAAAGCTTCTAAACACAAAAAACGCGAAAAATGGAATATTGTATCATTTGATGATAATAAACCTAGTAATGATTCAAGGTTCGATCCTTGTTCCCCTTCCCCTTCAATCCCTTCAACACCATACTCAAAACCCTCTAAAAAACAATCTAACTTAAAATCTTCTAAATCAATTAAATCAACTAATAATAATAATAATAAAAATAAAAATAAAAACAAGAAGAATCCTAATAACATTAATAACAACAGTAATAATAATACTATCACTCCTTCACTTTCATTCATTAATAACAATATTATTTTCCACCCTGATAATTTATTAAACACTCCTCAAGATTCCATCGAATCAAACTCTACGAATGATATGGCTACCATCAACACCATAACATTCGAATCATCGTTGTCATCGTCTGGCAGAGAAAATGTTACGGATGTGGAGATTTATCCAAGTCCTGATTTATCTTCGACTGATTACGATTTTAGTCTAAACACACCCAATAATTATGATTATAATTATGTTAATAGTTACAATAAGCAACCATTATCAACGGAAGTAATTTATCCTTCCAATTATGACAATGAATCAAATAATATGATCAAATCAATTTATCCAAGCCCTGAAATTTCTTCAAACAGTTATAATAATAGTAATATTGATTATAGTAATAATATTATTAATAACACTGTTAATATTAATAACAACTATAATTATAACCGTGACGGTGATGACAATTCATCATCAATTGGATATAATAATTATGACAATACTTCTTCCATTACTATTAATAATAATCTTATTGATAACGATTGTAACAGTAGTTGGAATCAATCATGGTGCAGTGACTTTATAGCGAAAGATTTAAATTCTTCTCCAAAAGTGCTGGATATTATGCTTTCAAATGATGCCACATTTGATGCATTGGGATTATTATTATAAGACATTGCCGATTAATCATCATAATAATGCATGATCTCGGCGAGAGAAAATGCGAATTTTTCTTTCAAATTATGAAGATATCTATTTTTTTTTAAACATGTATAAAATATGTATTATGTGCATCATTATTTTGATATTTTAAAAAATAACTTATGTATAAGGTTTAAACAAAAAAAATTAAGCAATATGAAAATTAATAAAAAGAAAGTTGTGGTGTGAATTGACTGTTTATTGAAGCTCATTTCTATAAATGGATTTTAAAATACCCATATTAATATAAATTTCTAAAAACCAATCAATTAATTAATTAATCATGCAATTATTTTGTTGTTTTAATAATAGTAATATTATTGAATATTGTGTTTTTTGCCAGATAATATTAACTTTAAAAAATGAAAATTCTAGAATATTATACGAAGATGAAGTTATCATAGCATTTCTTGATATAAAACCAGCAGCAAAAATGCATTTTTTAATAGTTCCTAAAAATCATATAGGTAAAAAATTTTCATTTCATTCATTAACAGTTATTTATTAAGTTGGAGGGAAATTTTGTTATTAATATATAATATATCTATATGTATCCTTGAAATATATAAGATAATACAAATAGTTTAAAAAAAGAAGATTTATCATTATGTATGTACACACGCAATGTTTCTCTATTCAATTTTCTTCTCTTTTTTCAATCAATTATTTTCTAAATTTTCTAATCTTTGATTTGTAATAATTTTAGTAGAACATATGTTCTCTATCGGAAAAGAACTTTTGATTCAATCTGGTTTTAAAGAAAATAATTCAAAGTAGGTTATTTATCAATACATTAAGTCATTCATAATCTCAAAAATAAAATAAAAATAAAAAATATATATTTGTAGATTTGGATTTCATGTCCCTCCATACAATTCTATAAATCATCTACATCTTCATTGTCTTGGTTTACCATTTAAAAATAATTTTATTAAATTCAAATACATAGACTCTGTTCCTTGGTATATTGGAATTGATAAATTAATTAATAAAATAAAAAATGCCTCATCATAAATATAACATTGTATGACCTGCCTGATTATGAGGTAGAGAAAGTCGGAATCTACATCTACAATTATAAATGTTTTTTGTTTAACAGTTGAAAGTCTTTCAATAATATCATGATGTGATTATTTCACCTACTTTTCACGATATTCATCAGTAAGGTAATCAAGTTCTTTCAATTATATTATGATGATGACATGAAGAAGTGTAATACTATAATGAATAATATATTAATTAATAAATTAATGAGAATACACAGTAAATCTCAGTTTAATGGATAAGTTTGGGCCAGTAGGGAAAATTTTCCAAAAATCCATCAAACCGAGATATCTGCTATATCAAGAAGGTTTTTATTAATGTTTATTATGAACCGTTCTTTGAACTTTATCTGTAAAACCGAAATTTTTAATTAGTATCCGCTAAATCGAGATTCACTGTGTATTTTCTCTCTTTATGTGTCTTCAATTTACATAATTGTACAACAACAAGATCCTTTTGTCAATAATAGGTTTTGATAATTTTATTTCCTTCTGTTTCTGCAAGTAAAGATGGTAACGGTCTATCATTTGTTTCGTCGCGATCCATTGAACCATCAGCTCTTCTTACTTTTCTATTTGTTGTCATGAACAATGTTTATTTTTCATTGGTTTCAAAAATGGACCATTTTTGAACATGATGTTGTATAAAGCTGTTCAAACCTTGTCACAACGGATGCATAGTGCACATAAAAAAATTTCATTTAAAGATCTTTTATAATATAATCTACTGTGGCAAGACTTTATGTAGCAACCTTTTAATTGTGAGTTAATGTCTTTTATGAACTCGTCAAGGAATTGTGTTTTAAATACATTTTATTAATTTTTATTAATATTGTCACTGGTTAATTTTGAGAGAGAGAATTTAATTGATAATAAAAATATATTAGTCAAAGGTTATTTACTAGCGAAAAGTTTTGGGTATGGTCTCAAGTCGAAACTTGTAATTACTACTTTTTTAATAATTAATTTCCGCTTTTTACTCTTTGTTGAATTACTATGTAATTACAAACTATCAAAAAAGTAGTATTTTTTTTTTATTCAAGAAAAGAAGTTATTAAAATACATGAAAAATCTAATTTTATTATTAGTAATGGTAACGATGATCTTGGCCAATGAAATCAACGCTAATATTAATTAATATTAATGTAATAATATTTGGGGTTATTTTCCCAGAAAACTTTTTTTTTTTGCTAAAAATAAATATATTAGTAGTAATGAATACCAATATAATAGCAAATGAAAATTTTATAATCTCAAAACAAAATATCCCTTCCCCTTATTCTCCTTCATTGGTCAAGGGGATCTCCGTAATAAACTCAAATACAAATATTCTAAAACCTTTTATACAAGAAGGTTCGCTCATTTTTTAAGAATTCTCTCATTTTCCAATACTTTTCTAATCTTTTAAAAAATACTTATTATATAGAAAATCAAAAAGATCTTAGAAGGAGGAGGGCAGCAATTCAATCAACTTCTGGTATTTATATTAAAAAATAAAAAATAAATAATTAATTAATTTTCTCTTAATAATAATAATAATGCTATTATCTCCTGACTATTTTGAAAATATTCCAAGATTGGTAAGTAATTAACTTTATTATATTATTAACAATAATAGTTAACATTATTCATTGATTATTTGAATTTAATTACTTAATATTTGATCTTATCTCGATTATACACACTATGCACCGTACATACATACATACATACATACATTCGATATAAAGGAATACTTTACTAATATGGGCAAGAAAACAACGGGGGCCATATTATGATCCAACTACTCGAATGTACCATGTCAGTAAAAATTCAAAGAAATATTTTTCTGGGTATACTGAACATGATGCCGAAGCGTACATATATATTTTATATTCCTCTTTTAGTTTTTTTTTTTTTAATTCATCTTATTCACTAATTGGCTAATAACCACTTGTGGAACATACAGTGAAAATAAATTAAATTATAGTAACAACAACAATAACAATGGTAGCAGCAATCACAATCATTATAAACTATTGTCATCACCATCCTCTTCATCACTATTGATGTCATCTTCACCTTCATCATCACTTCAACATCATCATCATAATCTTTTAGTTGATAAAGATTTTATAAATCTTTCATCAAATAGTAGTCATTATAATCATCATCATCATCTAGCTCATCATACTGGTCAACATTATCTATCACCATCTTCTACTGCATCATCTATCACAAACAATAATGGATCACCTAATGTTGCATCACGTGTATCAAGTCCTAGTGGAAGAAGACCTGGCCGTCCAAGGTAGAATGAATTAATATTATTATATTATTATTGTGAGAAGTATAAAAAGTCGAAATTGTGTTTATTAACTATTTATGACCTTTATTTGAATATTAGGAAAACTGAAATTTCAAAAGTTAATAATTCAAAATGATTAGTGATTTAAACAATCTAGTATAAAATAATACATTTAAATAAATAGTAAATTGTTGTTATACACATAAATATATATATATATATATATATATTATTAGAAAAATTTACCAATTAATCAAAATTAGATCAGAATAGTTATCAAACAAATATATTTATTTGAAAGAATTTTGTTTTAATGTATAAGCATCAAGTCTTTGTGATCTTTGGGTCAAGGCCAGCAGCCATAAAAACTCTATCAAAAGTGCATGTAAATAATTACTTTTTTTGTTTTTGGAGTGTATAATATAGTGAAGTTTCGTGGCATATAAACAACAACTTGTTGTTTTACGAACTTTAAAAAATAAAAATGAATTTTTCAGAATTTTCAAAAAAATCTTTAACTAAAAGATTGACCACAATGGCAAGTTCTAATGATCTTTGTGGTATAAGTGAAAAATGCATCTCATGTTTAAATCTAGTTAATTCTAATATTCTAGAGAATTTGGTAAATTAATTAACAAGAAAAAAAAATAAAACATAGAAAATTTTATGAAACAATTCAACCTCAAACTGCTCACCAATTTGAAACATAAAAGGCATCAAAAAATATATGAAACTGTTTTAAATTGATTTTATTTTATTAAAAAAAAAATCAACATCTTGTCAGGTTTCCTTTATTTTTTAAAACAGCATCCACTCTTCATGGCATACTATCTATTAATCTATTAATTCTCCCCAGGATAGTACTAAACCATTCCTTTTTTAATAAATTAAATAGTTCTGTTTTTTATTTTTTTGGTTTTGGGCCTCTCATTCTAAATCTTCTTTTTAAATCCTGCTTAGAACTAGAAGATCCTACATCATTCAAAGAGGGGTTGTTGTTTTTATAATGTTGTTTGAATTAACTTGCTGATTTAATAGCAAAGAATTAATATCAATTGGTTTGTTAGTTGGACCAGTGTACAATTTTTTATTAGAACCAGCTACTCTAAAATAATTTAATAATTTAGTATTTTCCTTTAATTCACTTATCAATTTTATAGAAAATAAAAAAAGGCTTATATACTTTGTTAGCACTTGTAAAGTACAACCATTTAATCCTGGTTGAAGGGGGAAAAGGTTAGCACCAGCAGGTTTGTAAAATGCCCAAAAAAATTTTCCAGTGTTTCAAATTCAGATTCAATGATTGTACTGGTTTCACCAGGAAAAAAAATTTCCTTAATAAAATTTAGTTTAATATTAATTAAATTTTATAACTATAAGAAACACTTGTGTAAGTATGTTTAATTAATTTTTAAAACATCTGCTGCCAACAATACTTACTATTCTGTACCAGCTCGAGGAAACTTTGGTGGTTTTAATACATTGTATATACAAATTATCATGAAACAAATATTCTTATGTTTGTTGCTAGACTCATTGAAACTAGTTTTGATCCACTTCTTTTTTTATTATTAAAAGGTTGATAAGGATTGTATTTAATGTTTCTGTTGTAAGTCCACCATATTGATGTGGGTGAGCATAGTTAAACAATTCATTGATATGATTTTTAATTGGTGAAAATGCATTCAACTGGCTAACATTAGTATTAAATGTTGCAGTTCTTGAACATGGTAAATACTTTCTAAATGATTACAAGTTTGGCAAACATCATTAGTATCTGACTTTGTG
>CAJVPN010001918.1:0-11177 GCA_910592215.1 Entrophospora candida
GGTTAATCAAAAAGAATTAACCGGTTAAAAAAAGATCTTAACCGGTTAACCGTTTAATTGCAGTTAACCGGTTAACCACGGTTAAACGGTTAACGGTGCCAACCCCTAGTTACCGAGGACATTTTTTCCTTCGAATTATATAAAGGCAGTGACCTTTTCCATTTTCCATTAATCGAATCTATAGTGAGGCGGTCACATTTTTTTTTTTTAAAGTACTTTCGAATCATAGTGTTGGCGGTCACATTCAATAGAGTTTTCCCGGTCCTATATAAAGTTTACTTTGAAGACTATATTCATCGGACTTTAATTTTCGCTATAATTGTACTAATTCTTTCGTGGGTATTTTCTTCCCTCAAGCCTCAGAAATAATCACCATAAAATTGTACGTACCCACTGTATTTACCACTTATTGGATCAACATTCATTGTCGATAAAATATACATCATAGATGAAATTCAACCAATAAATATGTATTGATTTTGAATTGTGTTGTCTTTGGTGTTCGAATTTTTGCTATTATAATGAGAATAGCTAGAATCTGTTTATAGTAACAAAGAGTATCATCTTGTCATAACTGTGTGAATGTTGTTGGAAGTATTGTTGGGAAAATTGACCTTTTGCCAACTATAGCAGTTTTATGGATAGGGATTGGCGTAAAAGCTTCTGATATTTTTTGTATGAACTTTACATAACGGGTTTATGTTGAATCCTCTGCGAATCAAATAAATAACATATTAGCCAAAGCATCTAATATTATTTTTTTACTTCTACCTTTTGCCATCTCAGTAATAATTCGTGACAATTTTTATCACAAAGAGATGTTCAAAATTGCCTATCATCTTGCATTTAATCATTGTAGCTGCATTTATTTATTTATTTGCGTAAAAAAGTAGATTTTGTTGAAACAAAACTGCGAAACATAGTGCAGTGATTGTATGAAATCAACTGATCCTACGAATTTGCCAAAATTTGAGATCTTAGACACAATTCTTCGAACTCGAAATATTATAGCTCATATATTAACGACGTGTTGATATATTATTTATTCCATAATTAAATGGATCCTAGTACAGAGCTACGCAAAGCAAAGATTGGTGTCAAATTCTTTTGATTTTTGATTATGAAAAACTTTTTTTTTTCTTGAATAAGACAATGCAACGGGTAAGATATTTTCCCACATAGTCAATTTCGAAATTAATCTGAGATAATAATAATAATATTATTATTATTATTACTATCAATACTTTAATTAGAAGGTCGTGGTCACATGCATTTTATAATATGACAAAATTGGCATGTGGTTGTTATTTTTTAAAATATATATTTTTTTTTTTTTTTGCAATGTTGAAAAATCATTGTACAAGATTACAAAATTTATTATTTTTGAAAACTAAACTTTGTAAATTTATTAATATGGACACAAAATCAACACACATTGAAAGAACTAAACATATTGAAAGACAAGAGGTAAATTTAATTTTCATGGATTAAATTTTTTTTTTTTTTAAATTTAGAATATTTATTTATAATAATTAATCAAAATAAAAAAAAACAAAAAAATCAAATTAATAGTCAATTATCTTATCAGAAATTATTAAAATAACCCAAGAAACACCAACGGTTAAAAGCTTTTTATTAAAACCTCAATCATCATCGTCTTCTTCGATAATAAATTTTGATTTTTTACCAGGCCAATGGGTGGATGTTTTTATACCAAACATACCAATAACAGGCGGATTTACAATAACATCTACCCCACTATACTATAAAAAAACCTCGTTATTCGAATTAGCGATAAAATATTCATCTCACCCTCCCTCAAAATGGTTTCACGAGTCATCAAAAATAGGCGATTTTGTCAAAGTTAGAATTGGTGGTGAATTTGTTTGGGATGACAAAAAAGAAAAATCCACAAATAACATTCTGTTCATTGCTGGTGGTGTTGGAATCAATCCATTGATGAGCATGTTACAATCGATTTTTGAAAAAAATATCAAAGGAATTGGTGGTGTAGATAATGATGATGGATTTGTCAATAGGATTCAATTGTTATATAGCGCAAGACGGTTTAACGAGCTTTTGTTTTACAATAGAATTGAAAATATAAGAATTCAATCGTCACATATTTTGGATTGTAAATGTTTCTTAACTAGAGAAGATGGTGATCTATCATCTTTATCATCATCTCTATCACCACCTAATCGAGTAGATGAAATCACTACGGAAAATAAAACTGTTTATGGACAGAGAATCAGCAAACAGATTATAAGAGATGTTATTGACAAGGAGAAGAAAGAAACTAATGATGATTTAAACGGTTTCAAGTGTTTTATATGTGGACCTAGCCAAATGGAAGATGATATTATTAGTTGGTTGAAAGAAACTGGCGTTGATGATAAAAAAATCATTAGCGAAAAATGGTGGTAATGGTATTTTGTTTGTAAATAATTAAATTATCAAGCCATTAGAAATTTTTGATATCCCAATATACATACAGTGCAACTTCTTGCATCTCTCTCTACATAACCTCTGCGCTGTGCAGTCTGTGTAATTACCGAGTACATTTCATTTGATGTCATTATTGTTTGGCATTATAAATGATTAATATTGCCCATGAAAATAAATATTACAAGACCATCCAGAATTGAGCAATAATCCAAATGACATTGAGCTTATAGTTTCACAGAAATAAAACATTCTATTAAACCTTTCCCACACATGATTATTTTCCCTTCCCGATTGTATACAATTCCAAGTTGTGGAGTTTCTTAAAAATCATTTCTAAAAAATAAAACAAATAATATTATACCTAATATGTTGAGCTTAGTAGTATTGGGCTTTCCTTCTGCGACCACGCAAGTACTTTATTCGTTATCGTAGCATTTATTTTTCCATGGTTGGACATGAGAGAGATGCATTATTAACAAAGAACAAAAAATTCCAAATGCAATTTGCATCATTCTATGATTTTCTTTTTTTAGGTAGTATATATACTCGCGGATCTTAACCGTGTAACAACAAAATTTTTCATTGATGGTTTTTTATATTTCAAAAAAAAATTATACCATTTACAGATAATGAATTCTGCAAAATAATCACTGCAAAACAAACTGAGAAACTTTATGTTAGGCGACGAACTGACATTGATCAAGATAAAAAGGCATTAGAAATAAGAGAACAACTTTATAAAGAATTCATTTGTATTTGGTAGGTTTTATTGAAAAGAGTTAATATTTGGAGATTGATTAAATCAAATCTCTTATAAGATTCAAAAATATACATGTGCAACAAAGAAATGCATGGAATTATGCTAACGTCGCTTCAAATATAGTGATAGGTAATACAAATTAATTCTCACGTCATTTTATTAAAAAAAAAAAATGCCAGAATATCTTTTTGAACAATCATTAATCTCCTCCGAAATACAAAATTCTTTACCAATAAATTATAAATTAAGGCCTTTG
The DNA here is from genome assembly GCA_910592215.1 of Entrophospora candida. Taxonomy (NCBI): domain Eukaryota; kingdom Fungi; phylum Glomeromycota; class Glomeromycetes; order Entrophosporales; family Entrophosporaceae; genus Entrophospora; species Entrophospora candida. The sequence goes on from CAJVPN010001918.1 coordinate 3,465, forward strand.
GCAAAAAATGATTTTGAGAAAGGTAAAAAAATTAATTTAGAAAATAAATAATATTAGAAATAGAAATGATATATTATTATTATGTTTCAAATATAGGAGTAATTGAATGTCTGGGGCAACTTTCAGTCATTGGAAGTCCTTCTAAAGAACAATTTATTGGTTAGTAACTTGATTTTTATTTTTCCTTGGAATCAAATTAACAATAACCATATACAATTATTATTATTATTATATAGAACATTTTAATCAAATGAAAAGTTCAAAAGGATATTATATAATTGTGATTGAGAATGAAGAAGAAAAAATTGTTGGTGTTGGAACATTGTTGGTCGAATTAAAGTTTTTAAGAAGTTGTGGAAAGGTATAAATATATATATTATTATTGCTCAATTGATTTACCTACCCTCCTATTGATTAATTTATTCACTATGAATACTCTTGACTATAAAATCTCCTTCCTATATATATACTACCACTATTGAATTGATAGGTGGGGCATATTGAAGATATAGTTGTGCATGATTCACAGAGAGGCAAAAGTCTTGGTAAAAGGTAAAATATTCATAATCTTGGGATTATTGTATTTCCAACAACATCTTTGATGATAAATTTTTTTATTTTATTTAGGATAATTGAGCAGCTAAAATACTTGGGAAATAAACTAGAATGTTATAAAATCATTTTGAGTTGTAATGAGAAAAATATTCCATTTTATGAGAAGTGTGGACTAACTATAAAAGATGCGCATATGGCGCTTTACTACGATAAATAAATAAAGGCTGATAATAATAAAATAGTTGATTAGATGATAAAATAAAAAAATATATTATCCATCATTCATTCATTCATTCATGATATTATTATCACTAATTCAAATTTCCTAATCACTTACACTCGTTCTTCAATCAATCACATCACAATTACAATCACAATCATTAATAGACATCATTGCCATCGATTTCTCAATGTTAGTTTGCGGGATTTGATTAAATGTCTGAATTTTTTTAAAAATTTAAAGAATATTATTATAGTTATTATCATAATAATAGTCATATGAAAATTAAAAAAAAAAAAAAAAAAGGATTTTTACTTTGATTTCATAATTGATTTTTATTTTGTTTCGGATTTCTTTGATTTTTTTACGAATGTTTGTATTTTTAATTTTTATTATTTTCATTTCATTTTTAAACTTGTTAATTTCATTTCTTAGAGTTTTTTGCCTTGTTTTGCAACTTTCCAGGTAATCATTATTACTTGTCTTGGATAATTATAGATATAGATAGAATATGTGAATATAAAATATCACACGAACAATATATATATAATAAAATATTTCTTACTTCATTGTTTCGATCAGTTTCGTGCATTTTTTTGGGGGAGAAAATTACAATCAAAAATTTGTTATGATTTTCATCTGAAAATCAATCAACATATAAAAAAGTTTTTTCATTTATACGGCTTCCCTTTTGCCGTCTTCTTTCATCATATTTTTTTTTAATAAAATGAAAACAGAGTTATTATCAAATATTTATAATGTACTCTGAAAATTTTTTAACTGTTGTAATCAAGCAAGGTGTTAATATTGAAATTTATCAAACTTCCTAGAATCAAAGCAATTCAATCATCAGTTATTCATTGATGACAGTCTGTTGCAAGTCTAACCTCGTTTCCAAATTTTGAAGCAACAAATAAATTAATTTTATTAAATACTTTGGATTATAAAATTAACTTGATCAGTTTGTTACGTCCAAGAGGTTTACTATCTTTAACATTTTCCATAAACTTTTCAAATATTGATGCTGTCGTGGAGAATATCAAGAATCTAATCCCGAAAAATTCAAATTTTAATGATTATTAATGATGTCTATTTAACATATTTTAAATTTTAATAATTTGATTTCGTTTGAATTCTTTGATAATTAATGCGAACGGTCAAAGAAAACTATATTTCTAGATAATAATAGTAATAGTCTTCATTTTTTATTACTCTTTGCCTAATTCTCTTTTACTTTGATTAAACGTGTAACATTAATTACAATAAAAAGTTCTTTCTTGAGCAACTAGGTATTGCATTCAACAATGAGTAAGCTGTGCATGATTTTATATTATCTTATAAAAGAAAATTGTTTTGTGGGTCAATATCTAAAATTAAAATTTTAAGGTTAATCAAAAATGGAAATAAAATGTTATCTACACATAGTCCCGATTGATTATTTCTCACACGCCTTTCAAATTTTATTTTTTACTAAAAAAAAGTGAAAAAAAAATGCAAAACAGAACAACCATTTTCTTAGCTATCATTATCGTGATAATTGCACTCTCGTATAATTCTGTTTATGATTACCTTTCTTTTTTCGGGTTGTTTAGTGAAAAACCAAGAGCCTATTCTGGTGACAGGTGTAGAAAAATAGAAGGTTTGATTAATAAATATTATTATTATTATCATGGTAATTTTCTTAAAGGAAATAGAAATTATATGTATGAATTGTTTTTCAATTGAAAGAAAAAGGTCTAGAAGCTTGTGAAGATATTGTAATTCATCATGAAAGTGGATATGCTTTTATGGCTTGTGGCAATTCGGAACTTAGAAGAACTCATTGGTATCCACCATCTGGAGTTTTTAAAAATCAGAGTATTCAATATAGAGAACAAGTCTTCGTCTACAAAATTGATGTATATATGAATGAATATGTGAATATATGAATAATCTTTATTTTTATTATTAACTAAAATTATTTTCTCTTTGATTTTTCTTTCCTTCTTTCCTATTTTTCCTTCCTTCCCCTATTAACACAATCAGTCAGAACTTTTGTTACCACTCAGTTTTAAAAATTATCCTGATAATGAGGATGTGGTTCTTCACGGATTAGGAATTTATCAAGACCCAGCTCATCGTAACATTTTATACATATTTCTGATTAATCATAAACGATCAGGAAGCGTGATTGAGATTTTTAATCATAGAATTGGGTCACAAGAATTACAACATTTGGAAACCATCAAAGATGATTTGATTCATTCACCAAACAATCTTTTACCTGTCTCTAAAAATGAATTCTACGTTACAAATGATTTATACTACAGAAAAGGATTTAAAAAAGAAATTGAACGTTTGTTTTTTTTTTTTTTTTTTTAATAATTATAATCATCAATGGTTATTGGTGGACAATTTTTTTAATTCTTTCCCTTATATATATATATATATATAGTTATTACACGTCGTCCATGGTCAAATGTTGTGTTTTATTCTGGGGTTAATAATAAATCGGAAATAGTTGCAGATAAAATTAGTTATCCTAATGGAATAAATGGTAATTGGGACAATTCACGTATTTATCTGGGAACTTCTACAGGTGGTAAATTGTTTATATATGAACGAAAACATGACAACAAACTCAAATTATTGGACACTGTTAAAACTGATGCTACGGATAATGTTAGTGTTGATGATATTACTGGTGAAATTTATTTGGCTAGTAAGTGTATCAAGTTTATTAAACATATGTGTTGATTGATTGGTTAAGATTTGTTTTTTAATTATTAATATTTGTATAAACTTTTTTTTTTTTTTTTACTTCAAAATAATAAAGCATTCCCAAAGCTTATACCAGTCGTCATGTTCTTAAAGGATTATGGTGAAACACATGTACCAAGTGCAATCGTAAAAATTAGTAATAATACAAATGAAGATAAATTCTACGGCGTAAAATACTCTAAAGAAATTGTGTATCAAGATGATGGAAGCTTTTTTAATCACATTACAGTGGCAGCTGTTGATAGAAAAAGAAATGTTATGCTATTAGGTTCTTTTATTAGTAAAGGAATTGTAAGATGCGAATTGGAGTATGAGCTTGCCAAGTAATCACAAAATTAAAATTGTTCACAAAAAAAAAAGGAAAATGTCCCCCAAAGTTTGATATTATAATATTATTTGTAAATAATGAACATAATAAACACTAAATAAAATTAAAATATTACAATCATCTTTAATAATTTGTCCACCACATGTAATGAAAAATGTTGCCACCAAACCAAATGATAAATAAATAAAGGATGGCTGGATGATTGAAGAATTTATTGGGACAAATTATTGATTGATAATATGATTGGTTGATTAACAGAAATTTCATTCACCTGACTTTGCAACGTTTTATTATATTAATATTAATATTAATATTAATGTCAATTAATTCGAAAAATGGAGAGGTTAGATGAAGAGTGCTTTATTTATTTGTTTCGCAATTAACTTTTTTTGTTATAACAACTCAGCCATAAAAAAAGATCAGCGAGCCGACATGTGAAAGGCGCGTTTTTTTATAAACATTAAAAATAATTTATAACTCTATAGTGTAAAGGAATAATTGCAGCATGCTTAAATATACTAGACAAAAGGAAGGTATGGATATCGACATTCTATAGTAATTTTTAAACGAGTGTTTTGATGAATTAGATGTATAGAAATACTGCCAATGAATTCTTACATTTTATCGTCTTAAAAATGATAACTTTATGTTCTTGAATTCTTTGAAGATAAAAAAAGACGTATTAAAATTTATTAACAATAATAAAATTATCCAATCAATTTCTTTATGCATCAGCCAAAATGGTATTCCAGATAATACAGTAATGATGATTATTATTGTAGTGATGACAATTTCGTGACAATGATTATTATTTATCTAGTTTAGGACATGTGGATCAATTCATTCTATTTCTTACTATTACTAGCACTAAAGAAGATATCCGGCCTAAGCAAACAGTGTCTAATATTAATTGTAAAGAAGATTCGTGGAGACTTGTAACGATAGATTCAGTTGAGTTACGGTACGAATCACCACGAATATTCTAAACGTCCTGTTTCTTAACTTTGGTAAATTGAATTTTTGGGGAAGGATGAGATCAAAATCAAAGGTAAAACTTTGTTGCTCTGGCTAGAAATGATTTGCAAATTGATTAATTAATAAATTTGAAGTCTGAACAGAAATATTTTCGTTTTCCACAAAATGATAAATGGTTGTGGTTATTTTACGTCACCGTACCGTGTGAATTCCAACTGTTATCTGTTTGTGAAACCGAGAAACTTTCTGTTTTGGTTCAAAATGTCAGTGTTGAGCGAAACGGATATTTGACTGAAAGGAAATCGTGTTTCGCTTTAGATGTTTTTTTGCGTAGTGTCAGCCGCTGTCTACCGTTAGGTCTTCGTCTTACTCCGAGCAAAACAGAGGAAGAAATTATAAATAAAAAGACCGAACTGGTATCTTTTAATTGATAAAGAAAAAACTCACGTTCAAAATGACCAAAAACTGATGGTCTTGTCTTGGAACCCCTACCTCGGCTTGTCACACAACGTGTTAGTGATATTTTCTGGTCACGAGACCGGGATTAAAAACATTTTTTTACATTTTATTTGCTGTCATTATTGGTCAATTCAATGATCGATAAACAAACAATATGTACAAATTTTTTTTGATTGTGGATGATCCGGATAGGAAAAGTTTATATTATTATTTTATCTGGATAAGAAAACTTTTGCAAAAGATTTTTCTTTATTAAGAAAAAAAAGCTTTGTAGATTTTTTTTTTAACAATTGAAATTTGTAATTAACTTTTGATGTTTGTACGAAGATTATTCTTCTATAGCGATAGACTTGAAAAAATCTTTTTTTTGATTAAAAAAAAAAAAGCTTTGTTGATTTTTCCAACAATCTAAATTCGTAAATAACTTTTGATTCACATGAAGGTTCTTCTTTGCGATGGATCCTTTATTAAATTTATTAAATTCGTGAACGATTTTCCCTTGTATGTGAACAAACAAACAAACAAATTTTTCTGCTCAACGCAACGAATAAAAAAATATTGACATAATAATAATATGACTGTCTAATGTTGATACTCCGAACGAATATAATAGATGGATACCTTGCATTTGAATGTAACGCGTAAAGTCAAATCATACATAGAACGCAATTTTGGCACTACGTCCCTCGTCCCTCGAATTCGAATACAACATAAAAAGCAATACCAATGCACATATTTTTTGGTCCACGAGTGGGACAGTGGGTCTATTTATATGTTTTTGTTGTAATATATTAGACTACTCGATCAATGCACCATCTGGTCATGAAACAGTCTATTTTTATTAAAGATTGCATCAGTGCTAATTTTGATGCTCCGAACGAATATATATGTATATGATTAAGCCATGCAATTTTATTATAATATATCATTGCACAATAATAATCTGTATTTCACGAAACTCGCTGTTATTTTTTCGTTTAAAAACTTGTTATCTTATATACATACTGTTAAATTGTCCGACCATGAATGATTTTACCAAATTCAATTAATTACCTCCTGAATAATTTTGGTGTAAATATATTCTTGCTTTATCTCTCTGCATTATTTGTTCTTTGGATATAGAGTAAGGCATGGAAAAAAAACGTTTAAAAAGGAAAAGTATGCATTGCTTTTGTTAACCTATAACTTTTTTCTATTAACCATATATCTTAAATTACACTATGTTCACCTTAATTGCAAAAATTCAGAATTTTTTTTTTAGAAGAATCTCTTGATGCTATATGTTTGGCAATAGTTGTTTATTTGATGATAGAAGATGGGAATCTGCCATCATATATGTTGTTAAAGGTTTAACTGATCATGCAGTGAGTGATGTATTAACAAAAATAGATGATAATGAACAAAAACTGAAGGTGTCAGGAATCTTACAAGAGATTAGTATTAGAGTTCTTGTGGTTTATGGGTCATATAAACCGATGAATCTATGGCAATGTTGGATTACCATGTCTTGGTTAGATATCCATACTTAAAACATGATTGTGGAGTCGAAAAATGATTTATTGATATTCAGTCCTCCCTTTAATTTTGTGGTAACTGTACTACATGTCTTTTTTTTTCAACCAACCAAAATTAACACATTCCCTTAATTTTATAAGGCAAAAGCTTGCTTGTCCTATATACTTTCATTAACTACTTTAATCGATTTAATTGATTTTCTGCTTTACAACTATACACATAATTTCAACATGTCTGCCACCACTATTTGCATCAATTCTTTAAATTATACCAATGTTTCATATGACAAGTATTTTGAATTCTTTCCATATGATAAATGGTCACTTGCTCGTTTTGTCTCTCATACAATCAATAATTACCAAAATGCTGATAAAAGGATGGCTCGTCATACATTCTACACTACTTTACATACTATCAAAGAGGATCCACACACATTAAAAGAAGTTGGTAATATTATCCAAGAAATTTTGAAAATAAAAATGTAAGTATAAAAGAAATTATTAAATTATTATTTGGATGGAGATTTTTGACTAGGTATTTGTATCTTATTGCCTATGCCCCAATAAGTCTGGGGTAACTTTTACCCTTGCAAATTATTGAAGTGGATGTGTTTACTACCACATATATATGTCCTGGTAAACTTTATGGAATATGTTAATAAAAGTTTTTGGTAAAGATCTACTGGTTCCAGAGAAGGAATCGGTTATGCACTTTCTTTACATGCAACAAAAACTGCCTGTTGGCATTAAAGTTTCTGGTCCAAACTGTTTTCTCAAAGCCCAAACTAGTTAGAACAATTTGGGCTTCTCAACATTTTTTATAAACATGAACATTAAAAAACTATATGAATCAACTTGTTTTAACTTAAACAACTTTAAAATAATTTCGCCCAATTTCGGCT
>CAJVPN010001919.1:0-11172 GCA_910592215.1 Entrophospora candida
ACTGATTTGTTACACGAGTCGGATTTTCTATTTTATATATGTAATTACACTTCCTGTGACATATCGTTTGACTGATATATATTTTATATAGTCCATTTTTGGGAACCAATTTTTATGTTTTGACTACGTTTTTTCTATAATAAACCAATTACTTTTTTTTTTTTATATATACAGAAATCGGGATCGCAAGTAATGAGTTGAAGAAAATGTGATTTTGTGGTTTGTTAAATTATTTTTTAATGATTTTTTTTAAAAAAATAGCCAAGGAAATGAAGATAAACAAATAGTTTAAATCAACATGAAGTAGAAGGAATGTTTAAAGGACATTTGTGTTAATTGGAATGTTTTCATGCATGCTTCAGAATATTGTTTATTAAAATTTAAAAAATCTTTAATCTTTAATATAAAAAATATTTTACCTTTAGGGAAAAAATCACCAACTATTCCATGTAGCGAAGACCATGTTCAAATATATTCACTGCCAGGCATTTTTATCTGTTTATTTACTGGAGAAGAGGGTGATGAGAAATTAAGAAATTTACTTGGTGAAGAAGATTGGGTGGGCGATTAGATATTATGACAATAATCAGTATGTCTATCAATAATTATTGATTTTTTAATAGGTAAGGAAGTAATAGTTTTTATTTATTTATTTAATGTTTTTTTATTATTTATTATATTTAATGTTTAATTGAAATTAATATAATTATTATTGTTTTATATACAATTACAAAAAGGTATATATATATTTATAATTATTGTTTTAATATTTTTACTAATTTGGTTATAATTATAATATATTTGTTTGTAAATGTTTTTTTTTTCAACATGAATGTCTTTATTCCAAAATTATAGTGAATCTTCTAATTCTGTATAACGAGTCGTAAATACATCATTCAATTTCAATCATGATAAAATCTTCAAACATGCAAATTTTTTTTACAATCAAAACAAAATCGTAATACCTTTTATGTCAATAAAATAATGGTGGATTTGTCAGGAATTTTTTTTACAACGCAAAATTGGAGTTTTTAAAAATTTTAAAAATATGATCCCCATATTTTTGTTTTCCCAGATTTCGTACCCCAAAATGTTGCACAAATCGGTGGATATGTGATCTTGAATATCCTTTTTGGGAAGGCTATTTTTGGATCATGTGTTTATAGTAATACATACATTTTTTGCCGAATTACACGAATTGTCCTTCTTGTAAGGTTCCTCCTGGTAAGTCTGCAAGCATTTTGACTTGTTTCTCCTGGGAAGTTGGAGAGTTGGGTTCTTCATTGGTCTAGAATTGATGAAGTAATTGAAAATTAGCCCATAAAACTTGAAACATTTGTTTGTTATTGAACAATTTAAAGTTTTTTTTTTGAAAAGAATCCCACTTTTATATAATGCATTACTATGATGGTGTTTATTTGGTATAATCTATCACAATTATATTTATTGAAAAACGTAATAAATAAATTATTATCATTTAGAGTTAATAATTTACTATATTATTTTTGATTATTTTTAGTAGATTTTCCCTAACCATAATCTCTCATGGGTAGGCACGTATTGAGAATTTGAATTTAAGGATCAAGCATTTATTGAATAATAAAATAACAAGAGTAGTTCTAAGAAGAAAATATACAGTTGTTAAATTACATTGGTAATGACTAAATTTTATACCTGAAATTTGGTAATACAAATATTCATTTTGTCTGGTTTTGTTGCAGTATGCTCCATATTTGATTGATCCCTAATGAGATAATAGGATAAACCACTAATTTAGTTTCTGAGCCTGTGTTACATTGTATTTAACACCAATTCTTAACAAAATTTTTATAAAACAAAAAAATTGGTGCCTTAAGGCAAACTCTGAGATTGCAATTCCCGGATCCACAAGAAAATCTGTAATCTTGTGGATGAATGTCATAAAAGATTAGCAAGATGGTTGTGTGAAAACCACCATATAGTTTTGCTCCCTGAATTTAAAACACAAGATATGGTTGAAAAATGCGGTTCTAGAAAAATCCACTCTAAACAGCAAGACAAATGTTGACCTGGTCACATTACCGTTTTCGCCAATGTTTGCTCCACAAATCCCGTGAGTACTCTTGGTTCAAGGTCATCATCTGCACTGATGAATACACATGTGGATTTTGTGGAGTCATCAAGTCAAATTTGGGCGGTTCAAAGATCTTTAATTGTACATCTTGCAAAACCACCATTAATAGAGATGTAAACGGAACTCGAAATATACTTTTGAAGTATATTACAGGAAAACAACGAGAGTCGTTCGCGACGTTGAGGCTTACACCCGAGACACCTTATTGTAGGCTGTCTATGTAGGATTTGTACTTAGTATAGGTTCAATGTAAAAGGTTAGTATTATTTTTTTTTTTTAAATGGTTTAACATAATTAACATATCAATAATAATAATAATAATAATAATAATAATACCGGTTTTAATTTTAATCTTTAGATTATGTAATTTTTTGGGAAAAACTTCATTCCACACCCACCCCAAACACTGGAAGCCATATATATTCTAAAACAATCCAGAGAGTAATGGTAATATTTGTTGTTTGTTAGTCTAAATTTAATTTTCCTTTAAAATTCATTATCTCTATAATAAACGCGATCCAATTCAGAAGCTCAAAGAATGTCTTTTAACATGTTTACATAACTTGTTATGGTGGTATTGAATTCTAAATAAATCAGTCATACCTTTGATTTAAAGGAGGATTTTCAATGCCAGCTCTTAACAAAATTTTTTTTACTTTTCTTATGAGAATTTACTTTCTATTTTTACAAGCAATAAAAAATATGTAGTACTATCAATAATTTTTTTTATTCAAGTTTCGGAAATCAAAATCAAATTCTTACAAATATACATGGGGGTTCCCCCTGAGTGCAATTATACCAAAAAACTGGGAATTAAAGAGTTTATTGACAAATTGCCAAATCGTTGAAAAACCATTATTGCGGAAAAGGGCCAAAACCTTTCCGAAGGACAAAAACAATTAGTTATCTTGATGAGGACAGATTACAAACTGTAGATTTAAGGTCTTTTAGGGACCTATTTTTCTTTGATAACTCTACAATATTCACATGATTTATTAGTGTATTCCTTCAAATGACAACTTTACATTAAAGGTACTCGCGGGATTTATGGAGCGAGTGTTGATGAAATTGCAGATTTAATCATTTTTAATGACATTCGTTCATCCACAAGTTTACATGGATCTGGAGCATACATCGAGTTTATTATATCTTGATTTCTATTACAATCACAGTGATAGCGTCCGATAACTTCACATGGGTCTCGCTCCCACCCGGGTCAAGGGAAATGAAGCATGCATCTCTATTCTCTTCAACTACTGAAAACCTGGGGCCTTAGTTATTTAGGAATACGCAAACCAAGACGATTAATGATAATCTAGGCAATTTACTTGATACTTTTGAAAAACCGTTATTTATCCCCAATCGGTTGATCTAATGTGATTCGTAATTTTTTTTTTAGATTAAATTTCAATTTAAAAATCTTCTTTGTTGCGGCAATAGTTTTTTAATAGGTTACTCTTTACTGTTTTCCTAATTAGGGTATCAAAGAACCCCATTTAAGATCAGTCATTGGATGCAAAGTCCATACTCGGTTTAAAAGCTTGTTAAACTAAAGTAAATCAAATGGTGTAATTGTTTATTTTATGGCTCATATATAAAGAATATCGGAAGGCCAAAACTATTGTCATCTTTTATCTAAAAATAGTTTAGGCAACGTTCAATAGAGTTTTTTTTAATTTTTATTAAAAAAAGGTTTAAAGTTACTTTAAAATCATATCATTTATAAAACGTCAAATAATTACCATCCGATTCTGCAAAGTCTATTTCTGTCAAAAAATAACTGTAATGGACCCAGATTATTTGTTTGGTCATAAGGAAGATGGATAAAAATGATGATTCAGCTGATAAATTGGATGGATAAAATTGTATTAGATCGTCGTCCAACAATATAAAATTTGTCAATAATAAAATAATAATAGTAATAGTAATTGGATTAGTAAAATTCCTTTTTTTTTTCCAAAAAAAAAAAAAATTTATAATCATGGGAAATGACGGTGGATCGATTCCAAAACGCAATGAATTGGTAAAAGAAAAACAAAAAGAAGTCAGACCAGATCAAAATGCTTTAACAATTGCAATTTGGTTTTTTTGTGCACTTTCAAAACGACCTTTACAAGAACCTGTTGTATCGTGTGCTTTAGGAAAATTATATAATAAAGATGCAATAATAGAATACTTGTTAAATAATAGTGCTTATGGCGATGGTGACACTATATGTTCACACATTAACAGTTTAAAGGTAAAGAAGGGCTTTTTTTAAAATAATATTTTAATTTATATATATATTTTATTATTTACATTATTTTTTTATTTTTTATATATTAGGATGTAGTAACATTAAAACTTACTACAAATCTAATCTATAAAGAAAATCCCAACTCTCATTCTGATCAAGGAATGACATCAAAATTTGTATGTCCTATTACAATGAAAGAGATGAATGGTAAGTTGAAATTCGTTTATTTAAATACTTGTGGTTGTACATTTTCAGAACAAGGATTAAAAGAAGTACCTAGCGATACTTGTATTCAGGTAAGAATCGATTATGTGTGTTAATGTTAATTAGATATATATATATATATATATATATATATACTTATTTATTTATTTATCTATTTGGTTTTTTTTTTAATTTTGATAGTGTGGTAAACCTTTCAATGAGAAAAATGTTGTTGTGATAAATCCAAATCCAGTAGAACAAGAAAAATTAAGGATAGCATTAGTAGAAAAAAAAAGTAAATCTAAAAAAGAAAAAAGGAAACAAAAAACAGAACAAGAAAAAGCTGCCACTGTTGTAGAACCATTATCATCATCTATTTCTTCTTCTTCTTCTTCTTCTTCTAGCGATAAGCAGCAACAGCAACAGCAACAACAACCACAACCACAAGAAAATAAACGCAAACGTGATAATGAAAATTCTAATAATGTTCTTGCAGAGTCGTCATCGTCGTCGTCGTCATCACCATCAAAAAGAATTGCCATTATTCAACCACAGATTGGTGATGGTGGGATTGCATCTTCTGTTACAGCAGCTGTTAATCTAAAAGTACAGGAACATTTAGTTGTAGCAAATACAAAAGCTAAAAAATCAAAAGCCATTCAATCAATTTATGCAAAGAAAAATGATGATGAGAATAAAGTGTCTGAAAGTTATTTGGTTAGAGGAACATTTAATAGATATGCATAATTATTTATTTAATTATGATCCCTGGAATCTGGTTTATTTTTTTATGTAGTAATAATAACAATAATAAATTAATATTTCATTTTATTGGATATTAATTAATTAAGAACAAGTAACAAATTTTTAATAATATATATATATATATATATATACACATATAAAGAAATTTTTCATTATCCTGACCATTGTTTATTAGTTCTAAAGCTGAACTTTGAAAAGGTGCTGGTAATGATGGTTAACTTGACGGGTAATGATGATGATGATTGATTATTATTACTATTACTAAAAGAATTCATTTAGTCTTCGATGACAAATCATCATCAAAGAATTTTATTTATTTAAGATTTAAAAATACAAAATCAGCCATCTAATCAAATTCATCGAATTCACAAATATCAATTCCGATTTCTTTGGCTACTCCTCTAACATACTCATCAACACCCCCCTCCAATTCCTTAACCATATTATTTTTAACAAGATAAATAGTATCACATACATTTTCAACAAACCATCTATCGTGACTAACAATCAATACAGCTCCTTTAAAATCTCCTATCACCTTTACCAAAGTCTCGACCGTCAACATGTCTAAATGATTGGTAATTTCGTCCAATATTAATAAATTTGGCGAATTATAAACTTGTGATGAAAATGCTACCCTGGATTTTTGTCCTCCCGATAAAGATCTCATTGGCCTGATTGCTAAATCACCACTTATGCCAAATTTACCCAAGTACGATCTTGATTCACTTTCTGATATATTGTATTTCTCTCGAAGGTGGGTGTCAGCTGATATTTCTAAATCGAGCGAGTCGACATGATGTTGTGCAAAATAACCAATTTTTAATTCGGAATGTCGATTTATCATTCCTTTTGTTGGTTGTAAATTATCGGTGAATAGATTCATCAATGTGGATTTACCATCTCCATTCGATCCCACGAATCCTAATTTTGAAGTTTCGGTAATGTTCAAGGTGACATTTTTCAATATAAATCGTTTTGATTTTGGATATTTAAACGAAACATTTTCTACTTGTAACAATGATCCATGATGTCTTAACGGCGTGGGTTCTGGTATTTTCCAACTAACTTGAGTTTCTTCACGTTCCAAAACTATTTCGTCTCTAGCAGAGTTAAAATATCCTACTCTATGTTTATTAAGTTTAAATCGAAATCCATCGTCGCTTTTATTCATTCCTACTCTTTCAAGTTTCTTTTTTTTTATAAATATTTTGTTTGTAATGGTAAAATTATAAAATTTAATTTATATTATGAATATGTATACAATCATGTTACGAATATACACACACAAATAAATAACAACCTTTTTACGTGAAGCAACCATTCCTAATTTTTTGTCATCGCCACTTTCTTTTGCTTTTTTTTGAGCTTTCTGAATGCTTGCTTCAAGATGTTTCTTTTGTTTTTCTTGAGATTCATACATTCGTTCTTTCTTTATTCGCTCGTCTTGTTGATTCTTCTCATACTCGTCATAATTGCCAGTGTGATAAGTTAATTTCGCGTCTTTAAGTCTAATAATTTCGGTCACTGTATTATTTAAAAATCGTCTGTCATGTGATACTATTATAATTGTTGTATCGAAAAGTGTATTCAAATAGGATTGAAGCCACAAAATCGCTGGTAAATCTAAATGATTTGCTATTATTATTATTAAAAAATATTATTAAATTATTCATTAAATAAATACTATTGTAAAAATCATCTTATTGTTATTATAATATTACTAGGTTCATCCAGCAAAAGAATATCGGGTTGTAAGAATAATGCTTGTGCCAATGCCACTCTCTAAAAAAAGTAATTCGATATATTTAAATACTTGAGAAAAATCACCAAATAAAATGTTCGCGAATGCTTTAATTAATTACCATCTGCCAACCTCCTGAAAGCGACGATAAAGTCGATATTGGTGAATGTTGTAATTTATCAGAAAATCCTAAACCAACTAAAATTTCTTGTGCTCTGGCCTCAGCAGAATCGGCTTTAATCTAATGTTTTAAGAATAATAAAACAACTAGTTATAATTAATCATCATCATCATCATCATTGCTATCGCTACTATTGAAGAGTACCTGGTCGAGCTTTGTATAAACTTCTTCGAGCATTTCATGAATTATTGCTGTGTAATCTACACTTTGATCTTGACCCAAACTTTTTAATGCACTAAAAAATATAAAATCACATATAAATGCACGCATATAAATACAGACACATATAAATACGGTCGTATACAAACTTTTGAGCCTCTTCAACTTTAGCCTCGACGTTAACTAAATCTTGTCTAGCATCAAGACCTCTTCTACCGCTTCGTTGGATTGCAATTTTCCGAGAAAGATCTAAATCCATCTGTAATTTTTCCAAATTAACTGATTTAACAGCGAATTCAATTTTTTTGATTTCATTAGATTCGATTGCATTCTGTAGAATTTGTTTCTCATGCAACAATCTGGTTCGTTCTTTGTCAGCCTTAACTACCGTTTCTAAAACTGTCGTATTTTCTTCGACGCTTTCCAATTGTTCAATATACAAAACACGAATATTTTTTGGAAATCCGACAAGTTTATTATAACCAATAGATTTCAAAAATGCTATGAATTTAAAAAAATTTTGTTTATTTAATGATATTATCTAATAATGTTTGATTTTCTGCTTTCTTTCTTTTTCTTACTTGATTTTCCTACACCATTTCTTCCAATTAGCCCATAATGAACTCCTGTCTTGAATTTTACATGTGCATCCACCAACAATTCTTTATCGCCTACAATAACATTGACATCTTTTAAATCAACCTTTAAATTTATAAATAATAATATTATTATTTAATTATTTTTTTATAAGTAAAAAAAAAAAATAAATTAAATAAATACTTCTTTGGATAATGTTTCTAATGTCTCAGTATGAAATCTTGATTGTTGGGAGTATGCGACAACTTCTTCTACTGCAGTTTTCTTGCTGTCATCATTAGTGCTAGCAGTATTGATTAATTGTTTCTTTGATTTTTTGTCAACATTACTATTAATATTGTTGGTGTTAGTTTTCGTCTCTTTGTTAGATATGTCCAGCTACATATATATATATGTTGTAGAATGGATAGATGCGATAATTATTGAATATTAAGATTTTGTAATTAATAATAATAATAACAATAATAATAATAACAATCACCTGATTTATTTTATTTAGAACTTTATTAGATAATTTTTCTAATTCTTTATCATTATCGCTATTTTTAACGGTATTATTAGCAGCTAAATCAATATAAAGTTTTTCAATGTCGCTTTTAGGAATTCCAGCATCAACCAAAAATTGTTCGGTAACTTCTCGTAAATCCGTTTCGTTATTGTTGTTAGAGTCTAGGTCATCAATTAAACCTGTAATATAATCTTTAATTTCTTCACTGAATTCAACTGAAGAAGGTAATAAATCGAAGAATTTTTTAGATAATAAAGACATTTAATTAATAAACTTTTTATATATGTATTAATATTAATATACAAAAATTTGGAAAATGTCAACGAAAGATTCATTTAAATATTTTTAAAAAGGTCTGCGGCTAATAGTGCCAATTAATCTAAAAACAATCAAATGTTACATTAATATCAACATCATTATCATAATAAAACACACTTGATTCATATCCCTTTTTAGATATATAAAATTCAGTTCAAATGTGATAGAGAATGAATGTTAATACTACAGTCGTTGTTGTGTTTTTAAATGGAATATCAATATCATTATCATAATAAAACATACTTATTCATATCCTCTTTAGATATATAAAATTCAGTCCAAATGTGATAGAGAATGAATGATAATACTACAGTCGTTGTTGTATTTTTAAATGGAAGAACAATCTTTCAAAGAGAAGAAGCACTTTTTCTAAAACGATATTGAATGGTATTTATGACAATCATGAAATAATACGAAAGCTGATAAATGTTCATTACTAATTAGATATATATCACATGAATATTGAACTAAAAACTTATCTCTGATTATTAAAGAATAGTATCGTGAATTATCAATATTTCTAACCACTGTTCGTTTGTTCTGGTTGTTTTACTAGAATTGTTTGCTTTTATAATCATTTCTTCTCCATCATCTAGAGTTTCACGACTAACACACATATCAAATGATTTTTATAATTTGCCTTCAATACTTCATTATATGTTGCTGCTTTTAATATTTTCACTATTTTTCATTTGCCTGATTTCAATAAATTAGCTTTTATATTAAACAATTGGGCCCGAGTTTGCAACTGATAGTCTCAGGCCAATAATCCCTACATTTTGGAAGTTACAATGTATGGAATTTCGAATTATTACAATTAATATGTATACTGACGGTTTTGTAAAAAAAAAAAAAAAAAGGATGTAGGTCATGATTGGATTCTTTGCCTTTAAATAATTTATTATTTTTATCCATTTTCTCTCAACAATATAATAAACGGGATCCACAAAGATTTTTCCAGAAGAACATTCATTCGAAACTTATCTTTAGCTGATTTAAAAACGATGTTTTAAAAATATTTGAATGGCTTTTAATAACTTTGACTCTAAAATAGAATATTTGCAAATATCATGGATTTTCGTATATATTGAAACTTTTTTTTGTTACAATAAATTCAGCAAAAAAAAAAAAAAAGTGAACATGTTTAAAAATACGTTATAAACTCTTGCACTTTGAAAATTATTTCTAGCCCTAACAATATAAAGGATTGCTTGGATCTATTAGACCAAAGGAAGGTATGAATATTGTTATTATGTCTTATTATAGTTAATGCATTATAATAGCAATAAATAAGCATCTTATTAACTATGTAATATTTTTTTATTAGGCAAGAAGGATTAATAGTAATTACAAGTCGCAAAGTTCAATGCAGGCTTTCAACATTCTGCAAATGTATTGTTTTACGAATAAAAATATTCAATTCAAATGTGGGGCATAAAATTTTTTCCAGCTTGTCCATTAGATGATATTTTATTGATTTGGAGATATTATATTTGTGTTGCTTCAAACTATAGGCGCATTTTATCATTTTTGTCATTATGACGGCAACGGGAAGTTTTCAATCCAGCATTTTGTAAATTGTGCATATAAAAATATTGCTAATGAAGTCATTTGATTGTCTTGAAAATGATGATGGGTTTATTGTTCTTGAAAATAACTTAATAGTGGTGATCGGCATAGCAGTAAAATTATCCATTCAATTTCATTATGCGTCAGCCAATCACAGAAAAAGCCCATACAACAACATTTCCGTGTCACGTAAAAAAAAATCAATCGTATCAACAAAACAAGTTTACAAATGAGGAAGCAAAGTGAGCCATCGAGATTTTCATTTACGCTTACTCGAAAAATTATTATGTTATATAGTATTAATATGTTACTTTTTCAAATTTCAAAAAAAAAATTTTTTATACACATGCACATAAAATGAAATGAGAAAAAATTATTAGTCATCAATCTTTTTCCACACATAATTTCTTATCATTTTGCTTTATAGTTGCTTGATATTCCACAACATCACCTTCTTGTTTAAAATAAGTACCTCCAAGCAATATTCCTTTTTTTACTTCTTCTTCATAAATCATTTATTTGAGAATTAACCATCCGGAAAATATAAAAAAAATTTGCATGTGTTTAATAATAAAAAAGTGTAAAACTTACATTGATGCTGTAAGATTTATGCAATATTACATTAGCATTGTAAGATTTATGCAAGTTTACACTAAATTAATTTCCTGATGACAGTATTTAAATCATTCAAAGACAATGGTGCTTTTAGGCTTAGAGCAGGACTAATACACACAAATATAACAATCATGATTGTCTTAATATATTAATTTCTGATTGC
>CAJVPN010001920.1:0-11167 GCA_910592215.1 Entrophospora candida
TTTGTTTTTTTGCGTGATAAAATCAAAATATGATCAACGAAAATCATTACCAATTATAAGGATGTCCATTATGCTGTGTGTGTATCATTCCGCGGTTTTGAAATTCATCATGTTTGAAGAAATGCTCCCAATTTTTTTTTAATGAACAAAAATCTATTTAATCAATTTTAATGCTAATTAAAATGCAAATATTAGTTATCCAAATGATTTAATTATTTGTCTGCTCATCCTGTTTTGTTTGTATTTCTTATAATTAACTAGCTATATTGTTGAATAATAGAGAAATACTCATTTTGTGTTAGAAAATATATATAATAAATTTCAGCATTAAAATAAATTATTAATTTATCTTTAAATTTAGTCACCCAATTTATATAATAATAATAAACTCCTCCAATTGTTAATGATTTCATCCATAAAACAGTAAATGGACAACAAATTTTGTTTTGTAAAAAAAAAACTTTTTGGTATTTTTTTTTTATTCATATTAGATCCTCACATAGGATTGGAAAACATATGGGTTCCATGCTAACAAAAAGATAGTTCGGGCTCAAGAACCCCAAAATGAGTTGTTGGCATCACTATATACTTTGAAATAAGGATTATAATTTGGTATAATTTTTATTGACATTCAATTAGTAAAAAAGTGTGTAATTAATCCATAAAGTTTTATTGAATGCTGACCCCCAAACAGTGTATAAAATTCCGCGGGAGTGTATAACGTTACACAGCTTGTGTGCACATATATTTTTGTAAAATTTTTTATAAAGCATAATGGACACTCATTTTGTGCAACAGTCATTTGTATAATAGGCAGGAGGTCACACAGAGACCATTGCTTCTGAAACTTCACTAGAATATAGCTGTAGCCTCTCTAAGTCCAGATAATCAGCAAGATCAAAATTATCTCACACTTTTATAATCAAACTTTTGCAAGAACTTTCACCATAACATATGTTATGTTGATCATTTTTTTGTGATCTGCAACAGTGTCCACTATGCTATTCAAGGTAGTGTGTGTGCTTCAATGCCTGCTATTTCTTGATAATCAAAGCATTGCATATTGAAATGTTTCTTTTTCAATGGTGTGTTGCCTTGACATCTTGTAGTTAAGTTATTGCAATATTAATATTATTATGATTATAAAAAGCAAAATACACAATCTTGATAAGAATCTTATAATTACCCAGCAATGATCTGCTTCATGTTTTGATTTCAATTATAATATTTATAATATTTATAATAACCAAAAAAGACAATGCAAATTAAAAAAAAGTACCTCGGGTTAGTTATTAACACATCTTCTTTAGGAGGTTTGCATTTTGTCATCTTGGACTCTGTCAAAAAATAATTTGTTTTTCAAAAAAAAAAGAAAAAAAATCAATTCACATCTGTTTATAGATGCTGGTCACAATTCTTGGTGATGGTTGCAACCATATTTGCGACATATAAAAATGGTTTGTGACACCTGGTTGCAACCACCTTTGCATGGAACACTATGTCTGTTCCAAAAACAAATCTTTGTGCAACACCAAGTGCCAATAATAAATAATTAAATGTGTACACATCGATCAATTCAACAATTCTTTATTGTAAAAATGTCTTACCATCCAAAGAAACAAAATCAAGAAAACACTCAAGAAGATAATTGGGAGGTAGTTGCTGGGTAATTGTTTTAAGAATAATGGTGGTGGTTATCACCACTCGTCATCACTCTAGTAATAATAATAATAATAATAATAATAATAATAATTTTAATTAAACACACATAAATACCCACTGAACTTTTTTTTTACTGTTTAGTTTGTTTAGTTAGCTACTTATTATTTACAATAAACTACAATATAATTCTAAACACTACTATAATATTAACAGAAAACATAAACTTTTTTATTTTTAAATTATAAACAAAAACCAAAAAATACTTAAAAATGAACAAATCAAACAAAAGAAAAAGAAATAAAGAAAAACAAAAAGAACAGCATGGGTAAGTGTTTATCATAAGAATGGTGGTGGCAGTTATTGCCACCACTTGTCACTCTATTTAATTATTAAAAGAGTGGTTCACATCTAATTATTAATGTGACTGTTATTCTTGGGAAGGAAGGCAATAAAAGAATCAAAATAGACAATGATTCAAATAAAGGTATGATGTTTTTTATGTATATTTGATAAAGAAAAGTGTAAAAAATGGGAAAAGACAATGAAAAACTTTTCTTTATCTAAAAGAAGAGAATGATCTTGAATTGACAACTCTAGCAAAAATAAATCTGATAATGAAGTTATTGAGAAGTTCTCCCATGGTAGAACAATATTTTGATGAATTTAGAAATTTTTTTGCTGATGATGAGAGACCTGAAGATTTAAATTGAGTAATAGAGAACCTTGAGCAAGAAATGATTAGCTTAAAAGATTGTATTAAATCTCTAAAAAAAAATTGTGTGAAGAAATGGACATAACTGAATCACTTAGTGAAGAAAATGATGAGCTAAAGGATCAAATATTATGATGCAAAATTTGTTTGAAAGACAATTTGACACATTGTTTTTCTCCCTGCCATCATTTAGTAGCTTGTGAAAAATGTGCTCAAAAAGTTGATTATTGTGTGATCTGCCAGGCAAGAATAGAATCATGTTTCAGAATTTATTTTTAGATAAATTTGTAAAAAAAAAAAAAAAAATCCTCTAACTTAATTAAACTTATTTTTAACTGCAAACAAATTTCCTTTTGGCCTGAAGTCCTTCTTTGGTGTACAAATGTTCACTTTGTCTGGTTTTGAATTTTGCAACTGATGCAGAACCATCTTTACTTTTGTCTAGAGGCAATACCAAGAAAAGAACAAATATTATAATCACATTACATTGGTAGTACAATTTAGTGTTCCATGTCGCAATCCAAAAAAGGAAACAAAATGGTCGTAAAGGTGGTTGCAACCAGTGGTTGCAATCATTTTTATATGACGCAAAGATGGTAGCAACCATCATCAAAAGTTGCAGCTGGTATCCTTAGTACAATTGTGATGTTAAACATTATTGATCCCTGAAATTCTTGGTAACTTCAATGTTCACTTTGTTTGGTTTTGTTTAGTATGTTCCATATAGAGAAATTATGAAAAAATGAATTGGGAATAATAATAAAGTTTTTGAACTCTATCAACTCCAAAGTGCAATACTAGGTTGTTCAAACATTATGAATCATTCAAGTCACACATCAAGGTATCTTGTTAAATCAATAAGTCATACAGTATAATTGATTTATTTGTTCTGTATACTTAAAGTTAAAAGTGTTTTTTTTTAAAAAAATCTTCATACCTTTTCATGGAGAAATGTAAAAAAAAAAATTTTTATTTTATACTATTTAATGTTAATAAAGAAAATCAAGTTCTTACAAGATTAAGAATAAGAAGTTTTATAATATTTAAAATTGTATGTATATATATTTTAAACTTGCAAATAATAAGTGTAACAAAAGAAAATTTATTTTTTATAACTGATCCTTTTTTAAAAAAGCTATAGAAGAGTTTCTTTACTAAAAGTTATATTAAAAGGAAGCTGAAGATTTGTTCTTACAAGGAAAAAAATTTAACATGTGGTGATATATAAAATTTTATTTACAATATGTAGGTGTTTTGCGTTTTATTTATTTCTACTAAATACTATTCATCAGGAAATTTTCATTACGTCCATAAATTTTAATATGTAAAGTTGTAATATTGCATAAAATAATGTAATAATTGCATAATTTTTGTATGCTTATTTGCATAATATTACAGGGCCTGCCGTAAACTTACGTAAATAGTGTAATAATTACATAAATCCGTGTCAGAAAAAATTTCCTGATGTTATCACCTGGTCACATATCGTGTAATGAAGTAGATTGTTGAGTTATCATTCAGGTTTATTCATCACCTATCGGGATTTAATAGTTATCATCCCTGAGATGAATAAGACCGGAATGATAACCATCAAAATCTACGGTCATACGTTATTGTATGACCGGGAGATAACTCTCTTATCCCCTACATCCGGGTTGATAAGTTGGCAGCAAAATTCGGAGAATTTTGCTGTTATCTAGGGTTGTTAATGGAACATAATGGGTTGGGTTGGGTTTATATTATAGTGAAGCAAGGGTTAACCTAACCCAACCCGGGTTAAATGTAAATACTCCATAGGTTGCTCCATGGAGTAATAATTATAATTATAATTCTCGTTTAAAGTAAAAAAAAATTATTACATTACAAATATATGTAATAAATTCTTATTTATCATTATATTCTATTGAAAAAAATTCCCAAACCCAAGAAGTTTCGCGTGAAGTGTTTGATGAATTAGATTCATTTTCTTTTATAGTATTAGTTGTAACTATACTTGTAGTAGCTGTACTTGTAGCAGTTATAGTTGTAGGAGTAGTAATTAAACTTTCATTATCTTCTTGACTAAAAATCAAATTAATCTCACTTTCTTCTCTATTTATATTTAATAATGATTCACCTGATTGTTTAGGCTCACTATCTGAAAATATTTCATATAAATTTTCATAAATTTTCAGTTTTTTATTCATAATAAAATTTGTGAACAAAGAAATCAAAATTAACAAATTATTATTTTATTAATTGATTAATAATCAAATTACTAAAATAATTTGGAGCATGATGGAGTGATACATAACCCGGGTTGATGCCAGAACATTATTATTATGCTCCATTTAACAACCCTACTGTTATCCCCCACTTCATGGGGATAGCTATTATGTAATTTCATAGTGCGTGACAGTTTTGGATTCACAAAATCTATATGTGCAACCCACTTATTTACTTACCCCTAGGTTCTATTAATGCGCTCCATAAAAATGCACGGGAGCGAGCACCTATGGCTGTATAAAATTAAGTTTTTTTTAAAAAAGAATGTACAGAAATGGTACATTGGATCGCTTTAAAATCCGATTTGATTCGATTCGTTCGGAGCCTCACTATTAGCTTATTATTATCAAAAAGCAATCGTGCCTAAACATAATTAACTCGCAAATTATTGCTCAGAAAAAATATTAATAAGAAAGAAGTTATTTTAGTAATTGGTACACTTAGTCGCAGAATTTCCTATTGGCCATGTAGACCTCCAAAAATGGAAATCTAAAACCAAGTATCTTTACAAACCACGATTACATGGCAAGTTTCGTGTTAAACGAAGAAAATTAAAGAATTTTCATAATAATAATAATAATAATAATATTTTTTTTTTGTATTAGTAATAAAATCATCGACCTCTCATCTTAAAGAAAATAGAATAAATACAAAGTTGTGTATATATACAACTAAACTCGATAAGTCGGCCCTCTCAATCAATTGTTTAAAGTGCTTTGGTAATATAATAATAATATATTGTATGCCTTCCCGAGAAATATTGCATTTAAAAAAATAAAATTGTGAATTTGATGATTATGAACCCCTGAAATTTCCTTGTGACATAAATTCGCTTTGGCCCAAATTATAATGTAATTTTCCAGTCTTACCGTGACCAACGTTAAGTAAGCCGTATTATTAAAAAAACTGAATCTAGTTTGTTCTAGACCTTTACATGGAGGTACGACTGTATTATTAATATTCTTTGAATTGACAAATCTTTATTCGACAATTCAACGTTGTGACACTTTTAATTTTGTGTGTGTGAAAACAATTGATTACGAAATGTTTTATTCCGCCGCAATTATTTTAATATTAATATTAAATGAATATTTGGCGGTCCACTCTATTGTAAAATTATTTTCCAATCAAGGAAGGATACCCTTTATAAACCAATAAGAAACCCTTACGCGTGCACTGATATTTATGCTGAAGATCTAATCCATAAATAAATAAAGTTTATAATATAATTGCGCGAAAAAAAGAAAATCAAGTTATATAATATAAATAGGAAGATTATATAATCGTTAAAAATTAAACACCACATTAATTGAATATTTCTAATAAATACTTGTTCTTACGACGAAAAAAATCTTTCTCACTCGCTTTCTATGCAAAAAAAAAAAAAAAAATAAATTTATTACCAAGATAAAGAATATTAATTATGGTTGAAAAATCTAATGAAAGTGATGATAAAACGATCGTTGCAAATGAAAATGATTTAAACAAAGATCCTTCATTTATTTCCTTGGAAGATCAGAATATTGATCGTTCTATTGAAAAAAAATTATTACGGAAACTTGATATGAGAATTATACGTAAATATATAATTTTTTTATTCATCAAACCATACTAACTAATACTGATGATATTAATCATAATCCTAATCATGATCATAATTATTTGCAGCTTTATTCACATTGACATATCTATTTAATACTATGGAAAAAGTTAATATCGGCAATGCCAAAATCGCAGGTTTAACTGCCGATACTGGTATCAGTGAACCAGATTATAATAATGCTTTATCATTATTCTATATTGGAATTATACTATTCGATGTTCCTTCATGCTTTGTTAATAAGAAAATAGGAATTAATATTTGGTATCCAATTATAATGGTTGGATGGGCTTTATGTTCCTTATTACAAGCATTCGTTACTAACGCTGGTCAACTTCAGGCTCTAAGATTCCTCCTGGGTGTTTTTGAGAGCGGGGCACCACCTATCCAACTTTATTATTATACAGTTTGGTATACTCCTAACGAACTTAGTATAAGAGCTGCTATTGGTTTTGCTTGTTCAATAATTTCAGGTGCTTTCGGTAGCCTTATAGTGAGTGATTAATTATATTATATAATGTAAATTACTACACATCTACGTATAAATTTACATATTAATAATATGATACATTTATTATTATTATTATTATTATTATTATTATTATTATTATTATTATTATTATTAGGCTTATGGTATTGTGACTCAAATGAATGGATTGAGTGGTTTACATGGATGGCAGTGGATATTTATTATAGAAGGATTACCTCCATTTATCTTGGCAGCAATATTTTATTTTGTCATACCTCAAGATCCAAACCATGCCAAGTTTCTAACAAAAGAAGAAGTTTCCGTGGCATATAAAAGATTGCAAATCCAAGCCGCACCAAAGAAACTACCAAGTGATCTAATAAAGAAACAAGTTTTCAGTGCTTTTACTGATTATAAGATTTACTTATTTGCAATCGTTGCACTTGCTAATGGACTGCTTTTCAATTCAGTTCTACTTTTTACTCCGACAATTATAAAGGAAATGGGATTTGATTCAATCAAATCTCAAGCATTATCAGCTCCACCGTTTGTTCTTGCCGCTATTGCTTTGTCTTTTAATACTTGGCTAAGTAATCGAAATAATGACCGTGGATTTCATATTATAGGGCCAGATTTAATTGCAGCTATAGGTCTTGTATTAATAATTTCAATCAAGGAAAATATTGTGACAAGATATGTAATCATGTGTATCGTCATTGCCTGCTTGCTTTCTTATCTTGCAGTTTTTGTTTCTTGGATGGCAACTAATATTGGTAATTATTATTCATATAATAGTCTGTTGTTGTCGCTGCTGCTGCGGTTGATACTAATTGGTTTATTATTTTTTTTAAAAAAAAAGCCGGACAGTATAAAAGGGCAGTTGGATTGGCAATAATTTCAACAGTAGGAGAAGTTGGTGGAGTCATAGCAGGCCAAATTTATAGGCCAGATAGTGTTTTACGTGGTCATGTCATAATGATCTCATTCCTTTGTCTTCATATAATTCTTGTCTCGTCAGTAAAATTCATCCTCACTAAACTTAATAAGAAAAAAGATTTACTCCAAAAAATTAATAACAACAACAATGATAATAAAGACGAAAATTTTGAAGAAAAATATAATGAAGAATTATTGGATAATCATCCTAATTGGAGATACCTCATCTAAGAACATTTTTATGGTTTTTTTTGTGTGCTATTATGCAATTTATTTACTTTATATTTAATAATAAATTTAATAAACTATTGATTTTCATATAATAATTACCATTGAAGTTACCAATAATTTGAATTAAACAGGTTGAAGGAGGGTTTGCAGAATTAATTGATAAGGCGATTGATTGTTGAATGATCAAATGAAATTCTGACTAGTAATCAAATTCTTTTTATTGTTTAATATCTTCTTCTGGGTATTGACACTGGTAGAAAGAATTTAATTCACAAAGATTTCACATAGTGAAAGTATAATATTTCACTAGTATTAAAACCATTGTAAAAATCTTGTAAAAATGGGTGTTATGATCAATGCTTTCACTATGTAAAATCTTTGTGAATTACATTTTTTCTACCAATGAGCTATCTGAATCTATAGGCCAATTTAATATAAATTTAATTGAAAATCCAGGTCTTAATCCCCCGTATATCTTTATTGCAAGACCTATATCATGTCGATGGTCGAAACTACCTTTCTTAGTGGCCGAAATTGCTGCATCTCTTAGGTAAAACTATTTTTTAATGATGGCCGAGATTATCCAAATAATTTAAATTAAATTAAGTTTTATTATTTAGTTTTTTCATTATAAAAAATATTGAGAAGCCCAAATTATTGCCGGGATTAATTTTTTTGAAAAATAGTTTGGGCCTGAAACCCTATTGTCGTTGACCTGTTGATATTATTGACATCAATCCTCCAAAGTTACATGTCATGGTGTGCAGTTCAAGTGCAAATATGGTAATACTCCTACTATATGAAGCTGGAGTTGACAACCCTCAAAACTACAACACGTGAACAGATCATGACAAGTGAATTCTTTTCATTTTAAATTTTTAAAAACTTTTTTAAATAATTTTGAAGACTTCCGTTTCCTATATAATCCATTGCAAAGATATATATTAATATTCCTTTTGTGATCAGGTTATCCTGAAAATTTTAATTTTATAAGTAGATTTAAAAATAATAAATCTGTAAAATTCTTCAAGAAATCACGTTCTACCTATTTTCACCATTTAATCCATATATGGCCGCAAAACCACATCCTTCTATCTTTTCATTATCTTTTAAATCATTATAAGAAATCCATTTAAGAGAATAAACATTATTGACATTATTATAACATTTAGATTTAGGTTGTGTGTACTTTTAATCAACTCGTCTAGTTAATAACTTGTGATCACACGAATTTCACCGGCAATGCCAGGCATTGTATCTTTACAGGTTGAATGTTTGCTACACTCTTCTTTTCTATCCTTTGAATATTTCTACATTATAACGTGTATCCTCATTTGGGTATGTTGAAACAAATGAACACGTTAGAATGATTCTTAGTTTCTTAACATATGAATTGATTGCATCAAGTAATACAGAAAGTAAATTGTTTCGAAATCAAAGATGAAAAATGAAACCTCTCGTTTTGAATGCCGCGCAGTTGTGGCGAATTTATTCCTGATGAGACTAAATAATCTGTCTATAATGCAATCATCATAAAAAAAAAATAAGGTAAACGTTTTCAAATATGAGACAACTATTTTGAAGAAACTATCCTTCCTTTCAATTCTTTTTTTTCTATCTTTGATTCTCATAACTTGGCATTGTAAAAGTAGAAGGCAAGATAACAACGCCTATCTACCTTTAAGGAAATATTGGGTTAATTTCCTTCCGTTCCTTGTCACATATTCACTGATGACTTCTCCGTCACATACAAGATATGGCTCTATTTTAATGCCAGTATCTTGTCTTCTGTTGCCCAAACCAATTCCTTCACCTTCTATTCTTATATTTATTTTATATTAATTCAAATCGATTTGCCATGTTATTTTCATTAATAATATTTTCAACTTGTAATATAATTTCTAGTTAGTTTCATTAGTCAAGTTTCTCAATTATATTCCTCCACCTTTGATCATCTTTAACTTTAGAACTTCTAACAGGCCATTAAATTAGATTTGTCTCTTGTAGGAAGCTCTTCAGTTTATATTTAATATATCTGAAAATGATTTGTAGTTTTTTCGGCCAAAGCATAAACAGTTTCAAAGGAATTTGGCATATTTAAATAATTGGACAACGGTTGGTAGAGATTCCGTACACTATTCTTTTTTGTTCCGTACATTGTGTATTTTCTAATTTCTGTATACTCAAACTTTTTATTGTGGGTGCTGTCACTTTTTCAAAGAATTTTCATGTACAGAACATTATTCAGTACGAAGGCGCAGATGTACGGAATACAGAACTTGTATTATCAAAAACAAAGCGTAGCCAAGACCTTTCTATATAAAGTTACAATTTCATTTATGTCACGTTACCATGGAGAATTAAGCCTCAATATTTTTTATATTAATAATATTAACGAATTGAAAATAGAATATCCATATCGGAAAATTTTCATCGCCATCTTTTTTTTATAGTTGAGTAACAACTCTTTAAAATAATAATGGTTTTTTATTATGATCACATCATTGATCTTTTTACAAAAGTTTGTATACCTCTTAATTACCAATTACTATTATATAATAAAAATAATAAATAATAAACATAAAATTTCGCCAACAATTATTTATTATTATTATTATGTAATAATACACTTTAAAGTCCGTAACTGCGAAATGTTGTGGCGTTGTGGCGCAGAAAGTCCGGCGACTAAATGACTATACATATTTTATATAGTGATAATGCAACAAAACCAGACAAGTGAACATTTATTTTATCAAGAATTTCAGGAATCAAGAATTCCAATGTAATGCGATCATGGATATTTGTTTTTTGCTTCTTATATAGGCCATTTCGAAAATGTTGGCAAGTATCACACAGATCAGTCCTTGGACTCATAATTTGAATCTGGGGATTTAGTTGACGTCACAACTTTCTGAATGCATCATATTTTAAGAATTTCAATTTGCTATCTTCTTCCAGTCCAGTCAGAAAAAATCCGGTGGCGTTCATTTCCTCGACAATCATTTCGTCGACAGTTCATTTCACCGACAACACGGGGGTGATGATTTCGCGTGTGGGCGCATATTATTAACAATTTTATCATTTGAAGTTAAAGGTTACGTCGGGTGTTGTCGGTGAAATGAACTGTCGACGAAATGATACAGTCCCACTTTTTGATTGTGAACCATCTCTCCCAGCTCTCTCACTTTCTTGGATATATTGGCCAAGGCTCAAAAGAAAATTGAAATGAATTATAAGGTATACATCTGAAGTGTTTATACCCATTCCAAAAGCATTTGTTGCTATGATTATT
>CAJVPN010001921.1:0-11166 GCA_910592215.1 Entrophospora candida
TAATCATTTAGCATCTATTAAGTGTATAATAATAAAATTCAACAGGCGCGTGATTATTTTGTAAGTAAAGAACGATCGAATTTACCAGTTAAAAATTCTTAATTTTAACGGTTAATTAAACGGTTAAAGAATTTTTGCTAAAACGTTCATTTTGTAAACTCGATTTGCAAGTTCATAGATCTTGTCCAACGCTCACTTTGATCAAATCCGCCTATATGATTATTTAATGATTGATAAAGCGTCCATTAAATATATTTTACAAACAGCTTCATAGATCTCAACTTTAATACTTACTTTGACCAAACCCACCTATATAATTATTGAATAATAAAACATTCATTTTGGAAAACTTGATTTGCAAATAGATCTTGACTTTAGCACTTATTTTAATCAAACCTACCTATATTTGAATTATTGATAAAATATTCATTAAAACAACTTCTCAGATCTTGCCTTTGACATTTATTTCAATCACTCCTATACAAAATATTGAATAATTGATAAAACATTCATTTGCAAAACTTGATTTGCAAACTTCTTGATCTTGTATTTAACACATACTTTGATTGCGCCTATACAAACTATTGAATAATTGACAAACGTTCCATAATTTTTATTGTAATCTAAAAAAAAAATAAAACAATTCAATAGAATAAAAATTTGTCCAATGAAACTGTATATATCCCACGTACAACTTGAAATATAAGGCTCATTTTTCCATTAATAGTGCTTGTCTCGGGGTAAGACATGCAATGGCTCGCTTAAATGTGTTATTAAAGTCCAGCGAGTGAGAGAATGGAACTCTTGCTGGTGGCTCATGCTGGGTGTATTAACCATTCGTGACATACCTCTCTCTTTTGTTAATTTTTATTGTTTATTTTATTTAGAAGAAGCATTTAAAAAAAAAAGAAAAGAGAGATAAAATTCGTTAATTAGTAATATATGAAATCCATCAATTATGAGAAGCGTTATTATTATAGCAACAAGTAGCAAACAACAATGAATCATCATTTTTTTGAGGATGACTTGTTCCATGAAAATATTCAAGTTTTTCAAAAAAAAAAAAGTGGGGACGGCTGCCCTATTTATATGTTTTGGATTTACAAAATAGACTACTGTGTCTTGGCCCGAGTGATGTCATTTTATTTGCTCTTTGCGACGAAGAAGATTCAATCACAAACCCAACTTAAAATAAATGAATTTTTGTTCTCGCGTAACATGGTGTGCGTGATTTGTAATACGAAAACCATAAGCTCGCATTGCGTTCTCAGTTGCGAGCTTGTTTCTTACTTGTGTTAATGATAGCAAAAGTATCAAGAAAAAAAAAAGTTTAATGGTTTTTCTTGCTAATTGTTATTCTAATTTTAACCGCGTCACAAAATAAAAGTTTAACTGGCTAGCATTCCAATACATATCAATATATATTATACATACTTATTTATTACAATTAGATTAATTCGCCATCCTCACAACTAACCAATTTGCCAAAAATCCCAATTTTATTTATTGATCTTTCATTATATTTGTACCTTATAAAACCATTTATTTGGAAATTAATATTAAATACAAAAAAAACCGGATTGAACGTCAATTAGTCGTTTTTTCGATTTTATAAATCTTTCAAATTGGGAATTTACTTATATGGATATATTTAGACAGCTACAGAAAAATAAGCAAAAATACCGATTAGCCTTTTAGTAATTGATATCCATAAAAAATAAATAAAAAAGAATGGAAGAGTGTCGTTGAAAATTTATCGAGAAACAAATTTTTATATTATATAAAATATTTTTTTATTTTTTATTTTTTTTTTAAACAAGTTTTTTTAACTTGGTGTCTTTTTTTCTTACTTTTATAAAACATTTTACAAACATGCAGTTAATTAACGACGTTTTTTCATCTTCTTCATCTTCTTCACTTTCTAAACTCCAAAATGAACTATTATTAATAATATTTTCAAATCTTGATGTCGAAACACTGATAAGTTTATGCAATGTTTGTCAAAACTTTAAAAACTTGGCTAAAATTGTTTTAGAGGAAAGATTGAAAAAGCACAAGACTGGTTTAACTCTTCATTTTGGACAAGGACGACATTGGAGATTCAATGTAGATTTTATTTTTGATTGCGTAAATCAGCAAAACGGAAATTTCATTTTCAAACCTATAACAAACGGTAAAGACAATCATAAGAACGATATTAAATTTCATCATTTAACATTCTTACGCAAACTTACATTATGGAAAGTTACTCTTCACGACAATTTCAACAGCAATGGTAAAAAAGGCGAAAATTCACAAGCTTATATTAATTTATTGCAAAAACCATGTTAGTTGTCGATAAAATCGAAAAATCAAACTTTCCAACCGTTTATAGGATCGGCAACGGTTCAAATCATCTTAAAGTTCCATACAAATTCACCTATTCAACCAAAAACGACGATTCATCGTATAATAAACCTTTTGTCATTCGAATGTTCACCTAGTTTCTTTCATCCACAAAAATCAGAGCCAATATACAGCTCTTTGAATTTTATGTTCTGCATCAAAAGATTAGGTGGTTGATAAATCTACTAGACTCAACATCTCATAAATTATTGATGTCAATTACAAAGTATAAACCAACTTTAAAACAATCCATCTTTATCACAAGTAAATGGGCTCGAGGTGCAAGACGTTAATTTTATTTATTGCTTTATTTCTTTTTTTTGAAAAAAATAATTTTATTATGCTTTGATTAATTTATCATATAATATGTAAATAGTAAACATTAGATTTAAAATAATCAATTATTCAGAATTGATATTATTAAACAAGTTTACAAATTTTAAATGCATGTATATACATTATTATTATTAAATGTGGGGGTTATCTAGCAAAATATATCTTAAGTGCTCGACCAAAATCGAGTTTTTTTGCATAATATATAAAAAAATGAAGTCTAAAAACTCTCCTCTTGTTGCGTCACGCGACCAAATTTCA
This sequence comes from Entrophospora candida, assembly GCA_910592215.1. Lineage (NCBI taxonomy): Eukaryota > Fungi > Glomeromycota > Glomeromycetes > Entrophosporales > Entrophosporaceae > Entrophospora > Entrophospora candida. The sequence goes on from CAJVPN010001921.1 coordinate 2,980, forward strand.
GATATTCCCAAAAATGTACCTCACGTGATTTTAGTTAATTGAATAAGTTAATCCAATGAAAATCCTTTGTTTGTTATTATCAGATAGATTATCTACATTTAATATTAGAAAGTCACTCTACTATTTCATACCCGCCTCTAAGAAAGATATTGCTAAATATATTCGTGGATTAAATCCTGAATTTTGCGAGTCAAGGAATTTATTGGAAGTAAGTATACACCCTTCTTCAATCATAAAATTTGGAAGAAAGAGTACGATCATTCTTTGGCTGTTTGGATTAAACAAGGGACTCAAATCTCACGCATCAAAAAATTATGCAGGTTCTGAAGTTAGAATTATTCTCAAAGGGACAAATATTTGATTGCTATTACATTTAATCGAGTGCAAAAGTATGTGGATTTATTCTTTTATTGATTTTTAAACTAGCAAATACTTTATTAATTTGCCTATATATCATAAAAAAATATTTATTTATTATCAAAAGAAGTAAGTATATTTTTATTTAATCATAATTCTATTATGTTTTATTAATATTGCAGGAAATGACATGGCTACCTGTCCTGGTGTTGATGATGAACGGAAATGACATGGTTACCTGTCCTGGTGTTGATGAACGAGTTGTTGTTGAAGTCTGCCTAACAATAGTATAAACTATTATTACAAAGTTATGGCCGAAGTTCAGTAAATAGGAAACAATTTCGAAAATACATTGATTCTTTTATGCACCATTTCCCATAGATTCGTTGGTTGAAATGAGGTTTGGCTGTATTTGTCTATTCTTCGATTTAACTAGATTAGAGGGAAAAACTTTTTGGTCATGTTTTGAATAAATAAAAAATAAGAATTATTTTAATGATAAAATAACCCAAATTTAAAATTAAATTTGTATGGTTGGCTCGGTCTAAAGACCTTCTATTGCTCAAATTCGTGTTCATTTCAAAATGAGTCATCACGTGATTTTGATTTTCTTACTGCCAAATTTAGATATATGGTCATATGTACGTACTATTATCATGATCATGGCGCTCAAATTCTTTGGTGAAAATTTGAGAAAATCTCTTGATTACATTAAAACTAGAGACATATTCTGTCAACTAATGAAGCTATTTTTTTAAAAGGTAGGACAGAAAGTGACTTCTATACTTTTAAAATTTGCGCAAAATTTAGGAGGTCTTTAGGCCAAGCCAACTATATATTTTAAAAAACATACATCAAACTGTTCAAACTGTTTGTCACAAACTGCAAAATAAGATTAATTTATAACATATTATTAAATTACTTAATACGACTACTCAATTTTAATTATATACGAATGTGTATTAACATCATAACATTCACGATTAAATATTCACATTAATATCCCTTTGGATTAAGAAAAAATTATTTTTTTAAAATTTAAAACTGGTCTTTGAAAGGGCAATCTGGATATCGAAAATCTTTAAAATTATTTGATTTTCTTGAAGTAACAAGGCGTCCTAGCTTCTTTTTTTTCAAGTCGTGATCCTTCGCTAACAATGTGTATCAATGTCTTCAGCATTTATAGTGTGATTAGTTCTTCCATGATGGATGACGTCTATATCCTCTTCTATGACTTCTATTAATACAATACCTTGCTATTGGTCTGAAAACATTTTTATTAACTAAATTATTGATATTTTCGACTGAGATTAGCAGCCACAACTTTAGTATAGCGATTATTATTTCCTAATTATATAATTATAAGTTTCCATCCGTATTATTTTCCTTCTTCCACTTTTCATTAGGTAAATAATTGCTCACTTTCATTCTGATTTTTTTTTCCTACAGTTTATTTAAAATTTTTTTTTTCTTGTAAATTTCACAAGTAACTTTAGATAATCTTCAAGTGTCATACACCGAAAAATATAAGAAAGTTGCAAGCAGGCTTAGTAGTAACCAATAAAGGTAAATTGTTGTTCGATTAACTAGCCTAAAAGATTCTTTAATCCAAGGGCAAATTAATCCTAAAAACCAATTTCAAATCATAATAAAAAAAAAAACATAAATTAGAGAAAATTTTTTAAAAACCAATAATAAAAAACATTAAAGAGTCATTTAATTTCTTCTAATGAATCGATCAATTGATAGATTTGTATGATATGGTCACCATCGAAAGATTGAAGTTAAATATATTCTTCATATATTCTTAAAAGAGAATTGTACGTTGAAGCTAAATATATTATCGTTCCAAAGAAAATTAATTGTACATCGAACCCAAATATATTATTATTATACAATTTTGGTAATTCTTAAAACATATCACCATTTAATCGATCACTTGACCCATTCATTTGTATTATTATAGGCAAAGATCTCGTGCATAATACACATTCTTTAAATGGTAACAATGACACTTAAAATTAACATCATTTTATTCCCACCTAATACTGCCATCGGAAAATTTCTCTTTTTTTTTTTACTCTTATACATTATACATATCATATACATATTTATATATATATATATCACGTTTTACTTTGTTGTAAATAAATTTTCGATTTTTTTTTACTTTATTTCTCATTAAAGAAAGAATTGTTAACTTTTAGCCCCTAGTGGTAAAGAACAACGATATTCAAAAATATATTTTACAAGTATTGAAATAAACTTATCAGAAAGTATTATTTATTGCTGTTTTTGGTTTAGTTATATATACAACTTGCAATTATATATACTCGTAATATCGGAAAAGCAAAAATGAACGAAGTGATTTTTCGTCTGCCATTTGAAATCAATGATGATGAACTTGGTCCATGGGATGTTCTGCTTAGTGATTTTGCGATTAGAGATATGCGAGTGTTGGAGCCTCTTGCGATTAAGGCAGTCACGGAGAAACTAATGCAGATATCAAGCGGAAAATGGAAAAAGCACAAACTCCAGCATACAGTGGAATCTCACTCTCAAATCGTACCTATTTATGTGGCAGAGCTTCCAGATCATGATGGATTGAAAATTCTCTGGCAGGTTGATTATGGATTTTCTGTTCGTAACAATTCATTCATCCAGTATGTGGAGGTTTGGGCAGTCACTAAAAACCAGAAGCAAATTACGGATATCTTAAAAAATACAGAATTACTTCATAAAGTCTACACTTCTGAACATAAAAACCGTTGTACATTTCAACAGACCAACAAAGATGATATCATTTTACCTGTAACCTTTGGAGGTGAGGAGGTAACAAAGTCTACCGAGCGCAGATTGAGTAGTAACCAAATGGATGATGAAAATTTGTTAAAGATCCATGAAATGCTTACTACAAATAAGTTTGTTCCGTTATCAAAGGTAGAGTATGAATATGAACAAATCATTACTATCTAAAGATTTAGACAAATTTAACAGATGTTAAACGATCTTGTTTGCAGGACTTGTTTAAGTCACTTGTCAGGGGTGGCACTGACTTTACTTTTCAAGTATCTGAGCTTGAGCACAAAATTATCAACCATCCTACATCAGCAATTGTTGTTGGTCGTTCTGGTTAGTATTAGTAATCTAGTTCGTCCTTATAATTAGGGAAAGAAGCTAATATTGTTTGTTCTATTTGATACCTAGGAACTGGCAAAACCACATGTATTGTGTTTAGGCTTCTTGCTTCGTATCTGAAAAGCCATATCAATATGATATCATCTTCAAATGACAACGGTGAGAATTCTCAGAAAAGGCAAATATTTATCACATTGAGTGAAAACCTGTGCTGCAGAGTAAAGGAACACTTCAACAAACTCCGAGAGTCTGCATTATTTGCTAATGAAAAGATGTCAGAAGCTCAATTTCACGAGTATGTGCGTAGAAAAGGAGAGGAAAATGTTAATTTAGATGCAAATGACACAAAGCTTGAAGAGGAAGATATGCTGAATGACATTCCAAACTCATTCCATTATAGTAAACTGACAGATGACTATTTCCCATTGATAATTACCTACAAAAAGTTTATCCAAATGCTCCAGGGAACTTATGGCATTGATTTTCAGAATCCATCCAAACAACCAAAATTTAATGAAAATGATAATGATATAGAGAGATTATTACACCAACAAGACTTTATCAGTAGTGTGTCAGATACATCATGGAGACACTTTGTAGACTATAATCTCTTTGCAAATAAATATTGGCCTCATTTTAATGATTATTATAGGAAAAATCTTGATTGTGGGTTGGTATTCTCCGAGTTTGCCATTATCAAGGTATGTAGCAATATATAAATCACTACATCTACATTACGAAATTGATCTTCTGTGATTTAACAATTTATAGGATTACAGTTTTTTTGATTTTGTTAATTTAAATTCACTGCTGTAGTTTAACTGTAATCCTACTACATAGGCTTGTAAGATTACTGTATATTGATACCATTCATTAGTTAACTGTTAAATTATGACAGGAACGCATATAATGTTCTATTTCAAAATTTAAGCCTTTTTTTCTCAAATTTTCTTAAGGGCTCTAATCTGGAGGGTAAGCACCTATCAAGAGAGGAATATCAAGAAATCAGCACCAAGAAATACCCAGCATTTTGTTACAATCGTGGTGAAATTTATGACTTATTCCAAGAATATCAGAGAAGAAAGTCTAGAAATTTTGACTATGACTCAATAGATATGTAAGTAATCTCAGATGATACATAATTTTTAAAAAAATTTTTGATAAAATTTTCAAACACTTTTCTTTTAGGACTATTGATATTTTACGCTGTGCCAAAACAATATCACTTAATTCATTGCATATTCATGAACTGTATATTGATGAGTGTCAGGACAACAACATTGTAGATTTATCACTTATTTTAAAACTTTTTGAATTTGCTGACAGCATTTTTTTGGCCGGAGATATAGCACAATGTATTGCAAGAGGTTCATCTTTTCGATTTCAAGGTAAGGATGGTTATAAATAATTTATCTAACATGATCCTTCTTTTAATAAACAATTATCATGACAATGATTTAATCTTAATATAGATCTGAAGGCTTTAATACATGATTGGGAGGTTGATCGATTCAATGTCATTCACAATAAGCCTAGAAATAAAAAACCAAAACAACCAGAACTGTTTGAAATGAAGATTAATTATCGTTCACACAACGGAATCCTTAAACTTGCTTCATCAGTGATTGATCTTATCACTCACTTTTTTCCTGATTCCATTGACCAGCTGTCACGTGAATGTGGCGAAGTTGGTGGTCCTCGACCTATTGTCTTCAATGGGGTTGAGGCTGAACAATTCTATTTCCATGTCTTCTCTATGGGTGAGGGTACAAGTAACATTGAATTTGGTGCTGAGCAGGTCATTATTGTGCGTGATGATGAAACTAGAAAACGAGTGAAGAAAAAAATTGGTAATGCATTTGTATTGATATTGACAGTGTTTGAGTCCAAGGGCATGGAGTTTAATGATGTGCTGTTGTATAATTTCTTCACTGAATCACCTGCACAATCAAAGGTAAGATATTATGTTTTCTGTCTTGGATCACACCTCATTTATTAGTCACTTAATAACACTTTGATTCATATGTGCACACATTTAGTGGCGAGCAATACACTCTGCTTTTGATGATCATTCAAAAGGAATTCAACCCTTTTCTCATGAGAAGCATTACATCCTTTCTTCGGAGCTCAAGCATCTTTATGTTGCAGTGACAAGAGCACGGCAGCAAATTTGGATTTATGATGAGGAGACCAAATGGAGTGAGCCAATGCATAGGTATTGGGAGCACCATGATCTAGTCAAAGTAATTAAGGATGTGGATGAAATCAGTACTTTGCCCTCCTTGGCCAAGAAAAGTGATTCATATGCATGGGATCGACGAGGAAAGATTTTTTTTGGACAAAAGCAATATGAACAGGTAAAAATCACATTTGAGATATTCTGCTGTTATACAATGAACTGTGTAACTAAATATAATCAATCCACTTTAAGGCAGTTCTTTGCTTTAGGAAAAGTGGAAATCAAGAGAACTGTAAGCTAGCAGAAGCATATCATTTTCAGCAGGTCGCCAGAGATTCTATATATAGTTCTGATGATATCACTGTGAAATTTAATTTCACTCGTGCTGCCGAGGCCTTCAAAAAATGTTCACGTCCAATCCAAGCAGCTTCATGCTATCAGGTAAAATCTTTGTTTTTTCTTGACATTTTGAAATGGGGGTCACATCAAATAATGACTTTAAAAAATTGATCACATCTGTCTAAATACTAATTTAAAATCTACAAACATTCAGGATATTGATATGCATGAAGAAGCTGGTGATGTGTTTGTAGAATGGGATATGTTTGAGCTTGCTGCCAATTGTTACTCTAAAGCCAAAAAATGGGACAAAGCGGGTAATAATTTTCAAAAGGTTGAGAAATATACTGAGGCTGTTGATGCCTATAAAAGTGGTGGATTTTATGAAATAGCAATCGATCTGATGCAAAGGTAATCTTATCATGTGATATTATAAATGATTCAATACAATTTATGTTGCATATATGGATATATATTATGTCATTATGAAAGTATGATTTATTAAATTTGTTGAGAAAATAAGTGTAACATGACATTTTTTACTGGGGGTCAATTATTATATAAATTTATGGAGGGTTGTAAATTTTACATGGCAAAGACTTGTTGATGATGATCTGACACTTGTCTAAATTATTTTTAACAAGATACAGACAAGAAATTGATGAGAAGACATTTAGCCGTGTTTCCCGTCTTGCCAACATTCATTATCGTCGGGAAAACAACAAAGAAATGAGTGAAAAGGCTCTTTCTATTCTTCCTACAAAAAATGAACAAATGGAGCTTCTACGAGACCATGCACCAGAAGAGCTTTTGAAAGTTTTTGAGAAAAGTGGTGATTATTTCTCTGTTGTTAAAGAATTATGCTCACGTGGCAAGTTTGAAGAAGCAGCTGATAAGATCATCAGCTTGAAAGATATCAACTCAAAAGACACCATTGAGGCATTAAAGTCATTAAAGTGCTTCTTACACCTATGCAGGGTTAATATAATAAAAGATACAATGACAAATACAAATGCCAAACATGAAGTGATTAGGCTTCTTGCCAAGGCAAGTAATTTTGTCAAGAAACTCAGATCACAATCATTGGAAAGATCTGAGGAGTGGAGAAGCTTTATGAAAGAGTTTCAATTATACTTGGCTTATTTAGATGGGGACTTCAATAGTGTTCATAAGTATATACAATTATTTAGAAGTCGCAGAGAGCCTGTTGCTGAATTTTGTGCAGTAAATATATTTCTGAAAATTATCCCTCAATCAGCACAGTATTTGAATGAAAGATTGCAATGTCTGTTAAGGCTATGTGAATTGACTTTTCCTTTTATAGCACCACATCAAAGTGCTGACAATATTGAAAAAATTTGCAAGGATTTTGAAGATATTTTTTTTGTAAATGTAAATGAAGTTGAGAATCGCCCACGTGAACGGAAAATTTTTTTGGATAATCCACTTCTTCATATGTGGGATGAAATTCATCATGAAATCATAGATGATTGGCATGTTTATGAAGTGGATGTTTTGCACCTGAAAATGAAGCAATTCCTTGCTTCACACATTTTTGAACTCATCTGTGAGGTTGACTATAAAAATCATTCTATTCCAGATGTAAGTTCACACATCTGCCACTTTTTTGCATCCTGTCAAAAATCAGATTGCAGAAATCATCATGTGGTTCCAACACCACTAATTCTACACCAACGTTTGAAACTTGCAAGTCTCAACTATACTGTTTTTCGACAGTTGGATGTAATATATCGTCAATATGAGCTACTTAGAGAAGATCAGAGTGAAAGGGTTCTTGGGATACAAAGACGGTGGGCTGAAAAACTTGTTAAATTTCATATTCGTTATCAATCACCACAGATAAGCTGCCCAGAAATAACTCAAATGGTACTCTCAGAGCTTCCTAAACACACACGTTCTGGATTTATCAGACTTGCTCAAAATATATGGTTGTTTAGAGAGTCTGTGAATGCTGACAACTTTGCAGCTATGTTAAAATGCATGTTTATTTTGCAACAGCTGAGAGACAAATGGTGTATTGATAAATTTAATTGGGAAATGTCAAAAACAATAGGGCTTTCCTATTCTTGTGAATTGCCCATTGGTTTTGAGGACTATGGGTATCACCAAGCAATTCCAGTTGGAAGGCGACTTTCATTATTCTTTGATAATCT
>CAJVPN010001922.1:0-11163 GCA_910592215.1 Entrophospora candida
GTTATTTGACAATTGAGTATTCGGATGTCAAAATTATTTGACGATTGAGTATTCGGATACCAAAATTTTGTGAAAGGGTGATCGGCGAATATCCGAATATCCGACGGATACTACCACTAAGCGTGTCAAAGTACTGTAAAATAGTAAATTATGAATTATGGATCACGGGAAAATCAATAAATAAATCGAAAATGATTTATGAAAGCACGAAAAGGAAATCGGGAAATATTCTAACACTCTAAAATTTAACGGGCCTTTAATTTTCAGATTTAATTTAAACGAAGGAAATTAAATGAATAAGATCACTTTAGAAAAAACTTGAAAACGATTCTACACGGAAGGTTCAAATACTGTTTAAGGAATACATTTAATTATAACAAATTAGGATTTCAAAGAAATTGAAGACTAGATGATTGAACCTTTAACATGTATAAATAACATTATAATTTTCTTAACTTCATGTATCATCCTCATTCTTATCATCATTAACGTCATAATAATCATTTAATAAATAACAAACTGTCCTTATCCTTGATCTTAACCTTGTTATTGTCTTCGAATTTATATTTTCGTGATGATAATAAATCTAACCCCGTGCATAATTAATTTTCTCTTATTTTATATTTGCCTCTATTTTTTTTTTATTTTTTATTTCTTTTCTTTTAGTGAGGAATATTTAATAAATTTTATTTAGCAAGGTTTGAGAAACGTACTGACTTGAGTAGGGAGTAACAGCTAAGAATGATACCCATCAAGAAATGTGTTCATGGATATAGTGTGAAATCTAAAGAAGTTATTGTTTAGTATTGCTTAGCAAGGAATGTTTAACAATAGTTTGAGAGTAAAGCATAAATATACATTTGCGGAAATTGCTGTTAGGATTAGCATAATAATAAATAAATTGGAAGAAATTGTATTAACATATTGGAATTAAATAAATCATCATCTTTGAGACTCAAACATGATCTCACAGTACTTAATGTAAAAAATAATAAGTTTAACATAAAAAAGCGACAAATTTGAACTTTAGTATGATGAAAGTCACTTAGTTACTGAACTTTTTATTGGCTGTGTATATCCTTTAACTCCTCCAAAAATAGAAGTGTATCATAGAATTAAAGCCAAGATCTTTCTCTACAAATCTATGATTTCATTTGTTTGATATGCCACATTACCATGGAGGAATTAAGCCTCAAAATTGCACAAGTTAACCCTGAAAGTGGCATGTTACATGATTTTTTACATCAAAAATAATGAATTAGAAAATTAGAAAATTTCAAAAAGCAAATTTTAAAGGTGACTTACACAATGAATAAACAAGTTATTACATGAACTATGTAATATACTCAATAAAACAGTGATTGAGCTTTAAAAAATCAAATGAAATTTTTTTTTATTATATGTAACAAACTCATGCAACTTTGAGGCTTAATTCCTCCATGTAACATGATATAGAATTGTAGAGAAAGGTCTTGGCTTTAATTCTATGATTTGTTTTTTGGTCATACACTTCTATTTTTAGAGGAGTTAAAGGATATACACAACCAATTAAAAGTTCAGCAACTAAGTGGTTTGCACTATAGATAAATTTCTCAATTTTAGGTAAAAGCATACTTTGAGCAAATCAATGGATTAAGAAAAACATTTAATGGATTAAGAAAATATCCCTTAAACAGTTTTTCAGCTATTGGTATATAGCTGAAAATTTTTTTTCTGTTATAAAAACTTTCTCTGAGGGTATCACTTCCTAATACAAAAATGATCTTTGAGATCCAGCTGACTGATCTATAAATAAAAATTCATAAAATCTTTAAAATTGGTCAATTGACTATTTTTACTTTGCTGATCATCAAATTGATCAATAAGAATGCAAAGATCATGATCAAAAAAATTATTTTGTGTTACCATTAACCATTAGAACTTCCAATTGGAATTGGAATATTCCAAATGTGGTTCCAATAAAACTAACCAATGAAATTCAATTTTCATTTGTCAATATCAATTGAAGATCTACATTAGAACATTCCAATATTGTTACAATGTTCCAATTGCACAACATTGCCATTAAAGAATCTCTGACCATTTAAGGGATAAGTTTGAAGGTATTTATTTCAATTATTTATTTGTGACATATAAAACATAAGAATGATTGACAAAGTGGCATATATTCTAATTCCAAATTGGAAAGATTTTTGACTGTACTATATAGCATGGTGGAAAACCTATTTTTCATGTAACATAATAAATTTACATTGTTTTAAAGTAGAATTACACTAAATGCTGGAATTTTTCAAAACTGTTGGAAATCTACTGATCTTCACCACAAAGAATTTATGCATTTTTTGAGGACCTGCAAACTATATAAATAGGTTACTGCCACAGCTGGGTCAAACCCTATAGTAAAATTTACCAAATTTGGCAAGATTGTCTCCAAAAAGCCAATCACAGTGTGGGTCAAACCCTACATATTGAAAACCTTAAATCATGAAGTCCAGATCCATATGATAATAATTGGAAATGTTGCCTTTGAAACAAAGAAAATGAAGATTTTTTGCATATTTGGATATGTGAAAAAGAAAGAGAAACTATCAACAATATAATTCAAAGGCAAAAAAAAACCTAGTAAAAGAAATAAACCAGTTGGTTCTGGAAATATGTTTGATGGAAAAACATATTGGAGAATATATCAAGATAAAAATCAGCTCACATTCATTGATCTGATAAAAGAAAATATACCAAAGGACCTTTGTGATCACATGAAGTTTTATACAATGTCATGGAAAGCATGAATGATTTAATCAAAGAAAGAATATGGGAAATACATTGTTAAATACAGAAATATGTTTTGATATTAACAAACATATCAAAAGAAATAAAGTAGCAATCATAATTATAATAATAATGGTAGAGATAATAATAACAACAATATTAACAAAAACATTAATAGGAATAGAAATAAAAGATAATAAAATCACATTGTCAGATTGGATAGCAATAATATTAGATTTGGATGTCTTTGTGATGATTCACTATAACTTTCTTAATAAAGTTATAACTATTAAATGTTATTCTCAAGAATTAACAGCCAATGGAAAGAAAAAGCAGTGATCTGTCGGCCCAAATGGTCCAATTTGATTAGATACAGGAGTATTTGTATTTTTACTATGTAAAAATTACCAATAAAAAATTAACATTATGATGACATTGAAAAAATAATAATAACTATTTTGGTCTGACAAGCAGCTTTTACATGGACTGTTTTAATTGATCATCTATGAAAATAGTTGATAAAAATATGTTTTTAATAAAAGACCTTATAAAGTATAATGGATAATTTTGATAGATTTGAGTTATAGTATATATTTCTAAAATGATGAATTATATATATATATATTAAATGCTTCCAGGAATATAGTGTAGTATAATGTTACGTTTTGTTTTATATCTTTTTCCAAAGTGTGCGAGAGAATACCAAAAAGAATCATATGAAATTATATTTCATAAACGTAAGAACCGTCAATTAGAAGCGCTAAAAATTATAGTAGGTCGGGGCATTTGAACGATGAGTACCTTTATCAGATTTATTATTTATCAAATTTATGTTGATTCGCTCACTTTTTTTGAATTTTGTGTGACACATATATTATTATACTCGACAAAATAAAATGATCAACACAATCATTCTTCAATTCAAAAACAAAAAATGTCAACATCTACCTCACCAGCAAAAGAAATTTTTAAAAGGTTCAACTGCAGAATTGAATTAAGCTGATTACATCCATTTACTATATAAAATACTAATAGTTTTTAAATATGTAAATAAATATATATAGATCTTTTGAAACAATTCGATATACTATTGCAATTTCAGATAGTCAATGTTCACCCGACAATCTTAAAGAAATCATAAAGAATAAAATCAGCTTTTTAAAAAATATTTTAAATTCATTTGATGAAAAAAGAATTTCGACACCTTCATCAACTAATATTAAAGGAACTTTTGAGCTTAGTTCACCAAGCGTTAGTAGTTTTCTTCAGCTTGATCAATCAGTTTGCAATGACTTAATTGAAAGCTTTAAAGCGGTAAATCCTTCTTGGGAATCACAATGGGATAATGCTGAAGAGTTGAGAGAAAATTTTTTTGAACATTATCTTGATGAACGTAATGCTATAGTAGAAATATCTTGTTATTTATTTTATTTAGCCATAGATTCTGGTTCTATCTATCACAATGTTGCGAAGGAAATAATAGAACAAAATTTTCTTGATGATGATTTTATTGATCAAATATTCAAGCAATTAAAACGAATACCTGAAGAAGACATTCCAGATAACTTTGCTCAATTATCTTTTTCAAAAATATGGGCTTTACAAGTAGTCAAGGAACAAAAGGCTCTTTTAGAGCTTTTGTTTTTGAGATATACTGTTCAAGAACCTGAAAAATTAACCAACAGGTTATTATTGAAATTCCTTCAACATTCAGTCAACAATAAGTTTGGCCTTATTCAACACGTTGAGCAATATCTTGACACACATGGAAAGAATATAGCCACGCAGATCAATCATCTGTATCAGATAGTAATGATTACAATTATGTTTATTGAATTGAATTTCCGTTCTATCCTACAAACTTCTGAAAATTTTCAATATGAACCAGTTTCAACTGATGATCTAATAGCAATCAATAATCTTGCATTAAATATTGGATACGATAGAACTTATGGAGTTTTTCATTGGATTTGGTCATCATATTTATTACACTTACAAGTCTATTATGATGAAACTGGATGGCCAAAAAATAACCAATCTTTAGAAACAACAGTAACATATATGATAAAGGAATGTGGTCTCAAAGCATTTAAATTAGATGTCATCAGTTACATACTAAGCATGCTTAAGGGTCCATGCTTTCAACCAGATGTAGCATATTTGTTTGGTTATAAACTTGCCTTCAAATTATATTTTATTTCAGTTTTTGAAGCATATGAAGTACAACATTTACCAAAATATGAATTGTTAGTTGAGTGTTTTTCATTAGTGTTTGGAGAAAATGGACCTAGTGAATTATTTTGGAATGAGGATTTTGATTACCCTAAACGTAGATCGTTATTAGATTTATCAATTTCAAGGTTTCCACATCAATTCCATCCACTTATGCAGTTGTTTGACTCATTAGCCTTCGGCTCAGAGTCAGCAAATAATGTTTACAGTTTCATGAAATCTTTTTCAGTGTGTTGTTGTTTTGCAAACAATAATCAATTGGAAATCTCACAGACAAGTAATAATATTGTAATTAGCAGATTTCCTATAAAAATTTTCAAAAATTTAAACCAATCTCCTGTAATACCTCAAAGGACTGAAGGATATATAGTTTCATCCAATGATGAAGGCAAATTAGTTCGTTGGATGCTTGAATATTCAGGATGGCAACTTTGTTATGGAATTTTGAAATCTTTTTCAACATTAAACATAGAAAAAATCAATATTTTCAATAGTACTTCAGATATAAATGATATTATTTCTAAAGCTAGTGATATATTGTTACTTATAAATACAATGTTCAGAAATAATCCTGATATCATCCCTACCTTTTTAGAACATTTGGAATCTCAAAATATGACAGAAAATTATGATTCAAACTTTTTATCAATGCTTTTTTCAATCATTCACAATCTTATGAATGTTTATCCAATTGATCTTAATTTAATTGCTTCTACGTTACAATGTATTAAGCTACTATTACCAAACTGCGGAAAACAATTTTACACTCACTTTAAAAAATCAAGATTGCTCCCAGATATTTCTATAGATGTGCATACAAACAATAACAATAACAATGAGGATGATGCTTTACAATCAATTGGTCGATTGCAATCTCTATTGATCCAGCATGAATGTACAGAAGGACGGTATCCGGTCACACTTGCAATTTTAGATTTGATGATTGAAATGTTGGTTAATCTTGAATTGCATAATATAGATAATGATCCAGACTCGTGGAAACTTTCATTAGACGTCATATACTCAACTTTATCTTACGTACTAGGTGTTGTTTTTGTGTACTTTGAGCTTTGGCATTACAAAAATCCATCGGTACGTATTCAGATTGGTTTAAAATGTTTAGAAATTTTTAATAGGATATCTCTTGGCTGTCATCCAAAAAGAGATGCACCAAGTTTTGCAGATTCAATGATAGATTTGAAAAGTAACAAAAAATTAGATTCTATTCGTGAGTTTTTAATTAAAACTTTTATTTCTGATGAAGGATCATATTATTCAGTACCTTTAATTTCTATCATTGAGAAGGGAAAATATTTTATTCAGCATTCGGATATGGCATCAAAAAATTTAATTACACCTGAATTGTTAAAATTATTGGAATATACATTAGAGTTAATAATTTTGATTATAAAAGGACGTAAAATTTATTCTAAAGATTTATCTTGGATTGAACTCAATCTGTTGGATAGGACTAAAAAAAATGGCAAAACATTAATCCTTAAAATTGCATCACTAATAAAATTTACGGAAAGTTATGAAATACCAATGTTAGCTTGTGAACTTTTGACCTTACTTTTAACAATAGCAGATGAATCCTTGACAAATTGGCAATCTTTAGGTGGATTATTTGGAAAAGAATCAGACTCAAAACAATTGCTAAAGCTTTTTATTGATAATTTACAATCTGATATTTTTAATCCAGACTTACAAGTTGCAATTATAAATTTTATCACAGTTGCCACCAAATCTCAATTCATGTTTATTATTGATGACTTTGATACTCCAAAACCACTTGATCGCAAAGGAAAGGGTAAAGCAACTGATGAAAATCAAATTACAACCTCTGTTTCCTCTGTTATTCTTAGTTTTTTTCAAGATTGGAAACAATTAATAATCAATAAACCATTACTATTACTATCGGTTGTCAGATTTATGGATACTTTATGGTTGACTATACATGATCAAAAAATTTATAAACTAAAAGATTTTAAACCTCATTTAAAACAATTACAAGAAAATAAGACAATATGGGAAAATATTGTTTCTATACTATTTTCTGATATTGACGATACTAAATTACCAGATTTTTCTGGTTTGAATTACAAGGATCTCAAGTTTTTTAGTCTTGTAGATGATGATGTCTTGAACAAATGTTGCAAGTTAAACATCATAGGAGGAGTATTGAGAATCATAGCTAATGAAATCAAAATATTTACTAAAGTTGAAAAAATTGTATCAGTTGAAGATATTTACAAAAAGATAACAACTGAAAGCAATTTAAAAACATTATTCATAGATATTAAAAAGTCAGATCAACTGTTTAAATGGTTCAAGGTTTTCATTGATATAAATTGTGATTCCAAGTCTCAGTTTGCACTCAAAGATTTGGCTAATAAAATTTCAGAGACTTATCCTCAAATCAATCTTAAAAGATTTACTGTTTTACGCTGGAGTGAAGATTATGATTTAAGGCATCAATATGGGGATTCATATATTTATGATATAAATTTGGCATTCAACGTTTTCTTATATTTTAATAGAGATGCTAATAATGTTGATAAAGATTTAGTTGAAAATTTTTTATCATGTTTATGTAAAGTAAATCATCAATTTTCACAATTGGATTCACAGATTGTATTACTTCGTTCTTGGAAATATTTTATGGAAATATCATCATCTTATTTAGGTAGCCAATTCTGGATCTCAAATAGTGGCTCAGATTTTTCTTGGCCTATAGTGAAAGGCATTGCTGAACATATTGATAAAGAAGCAAATAAAGAAAACCTAGTTGCCTTAACAACGCTTAATGAACTTGCAACTTTTTTATTTTACTTGTTGACAGAATTTACACTAATTGATAATTATAAAAGTATAAAGAACAAAAGTATAAAATATTTAGAATTGATTATTTTATTGGAAGAAGCAATAATTAATGTTGTTTTGCCAAAACAAAATTCAATCGAGACACGTTCAAATCTCATGTATCACAAGCCATTATTACAATCACTGTTATTGTGTCTGCGTACACTTAACTCCAATGAAAACAATAATTATAGTCAAGAGCAATTATCAAATTTTCAAAAATCTTGTCATCCACTTTTAACAAAAATAACAGCATTGTTGGAATCTGCGATGAGCCGAGGATTTGGTGATTCAAATTACGAGGAAGAGATATTAATATTAATAGCAATAATGGAACAACTTATTAAACCATTGTGCATTCCTGATTCCACAAAATGGCTTAAAATACTTGAAGGTCGTAATATTAATAAACTTTTCTTTAACACATTTAAATATTCCTTAATGATGCCATGGAAAGATCGATCAGTATATGCAGATAGTGTAATTTACTTTTTATTGCATCTTTCAAATATACCATCTGCAGCCAAGAAATTATTCAATGATGGAATTATGACGGTGTTTTGTAATAATCAACTTTCACCAACGCTTCAAGAAGGAAAAGTTAAACCAAATATAACAGAAGGAGAAGAAGAAGATTGGCATCAAGTTTGGTGTTTAATGTTGGCAATTGTAACCAGTATGCTGTCTACAATTGATGGTGATTCTACCAAGGAACGTAAAAATTTTCTAAAAAATCTAATTGGATTTATTAATTTATTCAGTAAACAATTTCAGAAGGCAATGGCTTTAGAATTACCAATTAGCATGCCATATCTCGAAGAAATTTCAAATATCACAATGATGTTCTATCATATATCATTGATACTAAAGCATGAGCCAATTGATCACCAAGAATCACTCGCTGTTTATTTTGATGAGTCATTGATAATGTTGGTGTCAAAATTAAATTATTTATTCACACATCCTAAATATATGTCACGTGTGGTTCAGTGTTTGACAGAGGAGGAAAATAAACAATCAAAAGTGCCTATTTCTGAAGGATTAAAAATAGCATTTCAAAAGATAATGCCAGCTATTGATGTGAAAACATCTGATTCATATGAAATGAATAGATTTCTACAAAGAGTGCAGCAAAAACTTTTAGTAATTGCCAGAAATACTTTGGCCACATACATTAACTTAACCAAATCACAAGATGTTCTTATGATGTCTGCACCGACATCATTAAAAGAACGTGTTTATTTTGAACCATTGATGAAAATTTCAGATAATGAATCACCAACAATAGCAACACTTTTAGAATTCATGGAATATGGACTCACGTTGTTAGAATTGTGGGAAATATCTGCCAACAATTCTGATAAGATAGATGATCAAGATTTCTGGAAAGTCACATGGAAAACAAATATTACATTCATAGAGATGACAGGTTTTTTGACAATATCACAGCTAACAACAACATTTTTCTCTGAACAACACAAAAGAAGAGACATCAATGGATTATTGACAGAGGTTAACGAACGTATAGTAAAAATACTACGTGCTCTTAATAAATTATTGGTAATGAAAGACAAGGTTAAGACTGAAGAGTCAGAATTGACATCTCTTGATATTGTTTTACGTGGTTTACAAAAATTCAGTTCAAAAGTTTTAGAAGAAAAAGACAATAATAGATTCTAAATTTTAGATTTAAAATTTTTATTTTTATTCCTTTTCTCTCATTTTAATAAATAAATAATGTTATATTTTTTTTTTTACTTATTCAAAATATAAAAAAAGGAGAGTTCAAAGTGACCAAATTTTAAGTTTGCATACTACCAAAAAATAAAAGAACTGGTTGAGTAATGCATTTAAATAATTGCAATCCAAACTAGATTTACCAAGGCAAGAAAATGCTAAGCTCATACGGAGCTTAAGGCTAGAATCACGAAACTAGAACATGCTCGCAATAATTTTTCTGATAGGATTTATTGCAGAACTTTATAATTATCTATATAATAAATTTGGTTTTTTCTTCATCTGAAATCATTCTTCCTCACATGAACACATTTTTTAACATGTCAACACTTTTCAAAGTTTTCCGTAGAAAAGGTATTCTTTTTTCAAAAAAATAATTACAAGTAGTTATAATTTTGGCAACCACTTTCACAAATTGTAGATAATGAAACAGCTGTACCAAAACTTGCCCGAAAATGTGGTGAAACAGTGACAATTATTGAGTAGTATTCCTATATATTTAGTACCTTCGAATCTGCATGTTGTACTTCAAGACGATAATATAATATCGCTAAGGCTGTCCTTTATGCCGTGAAAGATGGTAGTCGATGATTCGGCGATCGTTATACAATGGAATTCCGCGAGGGTTCAACAATGTTCCTACAAGTACTGGCTGTAGAAACGGTATTGAAGATCAAAACAAAACAAGCTGTTGTCGCACATTTTACAAGCAATATAAATGGAGGAAGAGACGTCGAAAATTTAAATACCGTATTTCTATTTAGAACAAATGATGACCTTGGAAGTGTGAAGCGCGTCTTCCCCAGGGTGATCAAAAATATCGGGGGAACGCCCGGTTTGGGGGAAATCTTCAAAAAACATCGGGCCAAAAAAATTTTTCTTAAATAATAATAAGTAGTAGTAGGATTTCTCGTTTTATTCGTATTATTATTAAATTGAATAATAATATCTGATATGCACATTGTTAATTCAATCCAATTAAAATGTTTTTTCTTTTACTTTGTCCATACTCAGAAGATCTTACTAAAAATGTTGAGTGTTTCCTTTTTGGGCATTTTTATTAAAAATCCATTTTTTATTATGTAAATGCTTGAAGATCTGGTTGGTGTTTTAATGTGCTCACTACCCACTTTTGTTAATACTAGTTCAATTATAATTGTCCAAGGTCCTAATCAAATGGTTTGAACAAAATGAATAATTCAAATACAGGTCACTCCTGTTATAAGGACAGCTCATTATAGTGACAATCTCATTATAGTGACATTTTTTCAAAAACACACTTTATAAACATTATTTATTCCACATTGGGTCATTAGTAAAGTTGGTGTCTGTAAATGTTTTCACATTTTCTGCAACTTTTGCAACTATAATTATGATGATTTAGTATCAAAAATGGAATCACATAACTGCAAAATGGGATTTATTGTTATTAAATAAAATCATTAATTAAAAGAAAATTAATTAGTAAATTGTGGGGGATCATCACCACTATCAAATGGTTACAATTGACCAACTTCCAAATTTTTTCTACCAGCACACATGATAAATATTACACAGAATATT
>CAJVPN010001923.1:0-11162 GCA_910592215.1 Entrophospora candida
CAAATCGGAATTTTTTATTTTTTGAATTTATTACACGAAAATCCTGATTGGTGACACATAGTGAAACGGGGAATTATGATTGAAATAAATAGCTGAATAAACAAATGAAAAGGTTTTATATTGATGAATATAATTTTATTTTTAAAGTCATTTTTCACATGGAATCCTAGTTATATAAATAAAAATACAACAAATACATAAAAACAAAAAATAAATAAATTAAATCTACAAATTATTATTATTTGTTATTATCATTATCTGTTATCATTATTATTTGTTATTGATTTATAATTTGTGATTCTTATCCTGTTTGATTATATTATACATTATTCCAGATTTTATAAGGAAATGTCGTAATGATAATCGTAAATCCATTATTGTTAGATTATTTGATAGTAAATTAATTGCCTCAATATAAATTACTGGTGCAAATTTTAGAAACTGTAACAAGAAAGTTTTAGTATTTAGTAAAAGTTATTATTAAAATGGAAAAATTAAAATCAAAAATATATACTCACATCATTGTCTTTTAGATTATTAAAAACATTTAAAATTTCAGTTATTATTGGTGTCCAAGCATTGATATTTCTTTTTTGTGATTCAGGATTAAATGAATTATAATGTTCAAATACTTGTACACAAAATCTAATTAAAAAAATATTTATAAACCATTATATTATTATTAATAATAATTTGTAAAAGATGAACAAATAGTATATACTAACAATATTAATTTTTCTTGAACTTCTGTTCTTTTTTCTTGACGATCTTTTGATATATCAAAATACATTTTTACTAATAGCTTAAAATATGTAGAAGCACTGCTTGTTTCTTGTCTCAATAAATTTGGTAACTGTTTTGTGAACCCTATAAAATAGAGATAATTGGATTAAAAAAAAGTTTTTTTTTGTTTCATTATCATTAACAACTAGAATGCTTACCTATTTTCCATAGAGCAACCCTTAAATCTCTATTATCATTAAATTTTTGTGCAAATAAATATGATTTTTCTAAACATTCACAAATTATCAATAGGTGAATTGCTGGCATTGATTCATACACAATTACGTTGTTCAATAGTTCATCAATAGTATCGATAAGAAGTATTTGCAATAAACAATTTACAATGATTCCATTAAATTCTTGAGTCCTTGGTACAGTTGAACTCGTTATATTAGAAAAATTTTCATAATCATCACTCTCCTCATCATCATCATTGTAATTATGTTCGATCATTGATTTTGTATGCAAATCAACTTCGGAAGGAAACACATTGAAACCAGCCTTATTATCTTCTATACAGTTTTCGATTATGAAAATAATCAAATAAATAATATCTTCATAATGTCAATAATAATAATAATATTTTTTTATAAAAACAATTTACCTGGATATAAATTAATATCACCATTAGTTTTCTCTGAAATTTTATTAGCTGCCTTGATGAAATAATGATCCTCATCAAGCAATTTATATGTTGTAGTATTCTCAAACAAGTTAACAAACATTATGCTAATTTTTTCCCAGTGATCCAGTTGCAATTTTTTCACATTGGCCTCTATTAATTGTTGTAAGCATGAACTGCCAATGCGTGCTAATGTGTCATTATCTTTTTCCCGATTAAAAAATAATAATATATATTAAAAAATTTAACATACATATAATAATAAAAATTAAGAGTTTTTTCATAAAATTAAAAAAAATTTTAATTATTCACCTTGGGTTATACAAGAGCTTAACAAATCCAAGATTCCATCCATCATGATTGCAAGGATATCAAAATAAAATGTAAATAAATCAATCATATTACGAAGTGCTTGTACCATTGTTGTGGACAGCCATACACTCGTATCTTCATGATTTGTTAACTTTGTAATATCCGATTTTGACTTCAGAATTCCAAAAATTGGAAAAAGGATTTGTCGACATATGACATCCCAAAATTCTAAAGAAAACGTTGAACCATATTTCTTAAGAGTATCAAACATTGAATTTAGGGCTCTATTAACAAAAAATCAATATAAATATATCAAGTAACACCATTTTATCTTTCATCCTATAAAACATAACAAAGCAAAACAAACACCTTGTTCTAACTTCTAAATCTTCCCCATTCATTATGATGTCATGAAATCCAAATAATAAAGGATACCAAAATTTAAATAATGGATCATCATTGGTAATTGATTTAACACTAGCTTGACCATTTAATTGGTAATGTGGATCCTCAATCATTTTAGGTATTGATTGACATATGAGTTCGTTTGCTTGAAGACTTTTGTTATAAAGATTTAATACATAACAAATTAATATTGATCGGTTAAACATTTAGATGTTATATATAATATATAGAAATATAAGTAATTTTTTTCTTGTGTTTAAGTATTAAAAAAATTACCTTGTCTTTTGAAATCGTTTATTCTTACAAAATTCACTAAGGCAAACCATAAGATCAGGATATGTACTGTTTGATACAATTTTATCGAAATGGTCTTTGATTACCAATCTAGTCAGATCAAAAGCCATAACCACGATACTCTCTAATTAATATATATTTTTTGAATGAGGAAGGAAATTTATTGTGTTATTGTATTACAGCTTGATAATGATATTTCTAAGTGAAGATCTTCTTTATAGCAAACAGACAGGAAAATAAGATGATAAGTTTAATAAAATTAATTACCGTGAGGTTCTTTTGCAGCAGCTGTAAGAACTCCAAATATAGATTTCCAACCAGATTTGATATTATGAGATCTTGCCTGGATCATTTGTTGAATGCATCTTAATATCTTTATAAAAAAAATAAGAATTAATTTTTATTATCACTGTTTCTTATAAGGAGATGAATGAAGAGAAAACGACAAAGCAACAATAGCACTACCATATCTTTTATTGAAATATTTGAATTGTTTGCTAAAATATAACCAAAAGGTCTTAAGAAATCTTTTTGAAATTTGAAATGTGGTAGTTCATCTTTATGTAAAAATTGCATTGCAAGTTGTCGTAATGAGTCAACAGCAAAAAATCCAATATTAATATTAGGGTGACATCCAACCTATATAAACATTATTTAAATAAATAAATGATGTTCTTTATAATAAATAATAAGGATTATTGGATATATTAATATTGCATGTAATTTAATATTTGAATTTATGAATTACTTGATTAAAATGTTCACCAAGAATGGCCCAAACATTTGACCATTCCATTCTAATACGACCCATATTATAATAGGAAATTTCCACAATCTTTTGTAAACTGAATATACGTGGGTGTTCTGCCATCGACGACGATTGGATTTCTTCCCAAGACACACTACTCAATGAGCTGACAAAATCTACGATAGCAGTCTAATAATAAATATAAGAATAATATTAATGACTATTGTGATAATTGTCATGTTAAATGAACAAAAATTACCCCAGAAAGTTTTGTAGTATTACTAAATATTCTATCAACAGCAACTACTACTTGAGATGATCTACTTTCTAATGCAACATCTTCAGCATACATGATCTAAATAAATTAATAAACGTGTATAAAGATATATAGATAGATGTATATATTAAAAAAAATTTTTTAGTTACTAAAATCTCATGGAATTAACCTGTGTAGAATTCCTTATGGATAATGATTTTTTTGATGAGTTAGAACGATTAAGAGTACTTTCTAAAGAAACTCTATTAAATAAACAAAATTTTTATATTACAAAAAATGTATATAGGTAGAGAAAACTGCTCAACAGCAAAAACATCTTAAAAAATTCATATGTAAAGTTTACCGTGGTTGCTTCCTAGCATTAAACAAATCAGGAACAGTAGTTTGATCCACGCCAGTACTGATCAATTGAAATCTTTCTAATTGACTAACACATGTCAACACATCTCTCCAAGAGCCTTTCAAATAATTTCCTTCAGCTAATGATACCTCAAGTAAAGTTTTTATTGCATCAACATTCTTTGATTTCATTTCACCCAAATTGTTCAAAAAAGTAAATTTTGCTAAAGTAGTTACGAATGCATTTCTTTCAAGTTCCATATCAAAAAGACAAACTATACGAATTGCAAGTTTAAATCCTTCCAACGCAAGATTCGATATTTCCACATCCTCTGTGTTTTGAAGTGGGCCTGATAAACCTGCAAGAACCGGCATCCACGCAACCTCAAACATTGGTTTCACATGTTCAAAATGTGACGCGCTGTAAAATGTGGTATTAGCTGTGTAAATTCCGCGTCTTTGAGCACGAAGCATAGATTTAAATAATTGCTATTTGCAAATAAAAGTGATAATATATATGTGTGTGTTTATTATTATTGAAATAAAATAAGATTATGTGTGTATATATATAATAAATGACTCTGACAAACCTCAGTTTTATTTGCCATTTCTTGTGATGCAGCATTGTACGCTTCTTTTTTATAGTCTCTACCAACATTTACAATTGCGTTGCCTATACTTGCGATTCCAATGCCACTAGAAGGCGTCGGTGAAGTTTGTTGCATTAATGCGGCATCTTGCTCGTCTTTCATTTTTATTTCATTATTTGAAATTTCATCATATATTGAATTAAGAAATTCATCAGGCAAATCTGAATTATCATCGATTCCACGATTATTTTTAATAAATTCAATTTTAGTCATACGACGCTTTATTTGAGGATTATGAAGATCAGTATTTAACATAATAACAGAATATGCAAGAACATATGCTGTATCTATTAAATCCAATGAATATATGTAAATTGCAAGAATTTAATAAAAATTGTTAGTTTATTTTGAGTAATAATGATATTATTACTATTTCGTGAATACATTACCTGCGTTTGCAAATTGTTCAGGATTGCCATCAACATATCGTTCTGCAAATTTTAACATAAATCGATCAATTTTTTGAGCTTCGCCTGGTAATCTAAACGATTGTAAGAATTGTCGAAGAGCATCAACAAATTTCATTTTTTTAAAATTCATTAAATCGACAAATGCGTGCATTATTGCAATATTTTCCTCATCACTGTATAATTAATTAATATTAAATAAATTTGATAAGAATCGTCATCATTAACATTATGGTATTTATTAACTATTATTATTATTATTATTGAAAATTTTACCCTTCGCCCAAATATTCACCAATCATTGACTTGTTAAAACCTTCTGTGTTCAATAAAAATTTTGCAACAACAACTGGTTCATCACTTAGTATAAATCCTGCAGATCTTAGCGATTGAATACCCTAATATATAATAAAATTATTAAAAAAAATATTAATTAATTAATAATAAATAGACAAATAATAGTAAATAATAAAATTACTTACCCTTTTTGGTTTATAATTAAATTTTTTAATACCATCTTGAAGTACTTGCTTACGATGTTTTAAATTTTCAAATTGTTCTGGATCATCCATGGCTTTTGATGAGTTTATCTTGCTATCACCTGAAAAAGTATTTGATGAATTGGATACAGACATCATTGAAGAAGTTGGAGACGATTTATTGTTGAAAGTTAGCGAGGTTGGAGTTGATGGTGGTTCTTGAATGGTGTCTTCGCTTTGTCTTGGTATTTCTTCATCATCGGCACTATCATTAGTTGATTTGTTGCTACACCAGGCAACTAGTGATCGTAAAACTGATACAAGACATTCTAGACCTTGATTTTTTAATGCGAGTTCTGCCGGTTTATTTGAATTGTTTGGCGATGAAGATGTCGTGTTTGAAATTGAATTTGTGGTAAGTGAAGGAGGAATATTGAAAATGTTATTAGATGTTGAAACAGAATCTGGTGTTGATGAATTGACATCTCGGTCTTTGTTAGAATCAGGTATGTTGTTGTTCGAAGATGTAGTGGTAGTGTATGTTGTTGTAATTTTTGATATGATATTTAAAATTCTATATGATTATTTATTAATTAATTTAAAATTTTGCGCAAGTGAGATTTATTTTATTTTATTTTTTACATTACCGTTCATATATATTGTGAACAGCCTCGCGATCGCAATCATAATTTAAATAGATTTCCACAAGTGTTTGTGGATCAGAGCATATTCTAGAAAGAATATTCATTAAAGCATATTTTTGTTTTATAGATGAGTTTCTCATTTCTATAATTGGTAGAAAAATCTCATTAAAAAACACTTCGATCTCTTTCTATTTATGTGAATGTATTTATGTAGGCGTATATTTATGTATGTAAATAATAAATATTAATTAAAAATTGATTTATAATTTACAAAAAAAAAAAAAAGAAAAAAAAAAAGACAATTAAATAATATGTATTGATATTTACTTAAACATATATCAGATATATATATGTATGTATGTCAACGTATAGATAGACATTTACATACCTTTAAATAATTCCTTAATTTACTTATACATTTCCAAAATATTTCAAGGCTTATTTCAAAAACCTGAGGTACAGAACTAACAGCATTTCTACTGAGACTTAGACATAAATATT
Source organism: Entrophospora candida (assembly GCA_910592215.1). Taxonomy (NCBI): domain Eukaryota; kingdom Fungi; phylum Glomeromycota; class Glomeromycetes; order Entrophosporales; family Entrophosporaceae; genus Entrophospora; species Entrophospora candida. Next base: position 6,462 of record CAJVPN010001923.1, read on the forward strand.
GTTTAACAGCTTGAATGAATATAGTACTTTCATGTGTAGATGTAGAAATAATATGAACATTTGATGAAGTAAAGATTTGTATGTGCGAACTTAGTATTGTTAGAATTAAGTGCAATGACAATAGCTTTGATCTCATAGAATGTGACTTTAGATCTACTGATGATTCTGGCGGAACTGGTTTCATTGATAATTTGCAAAGTGCACGGAATACTAAAAATGCATCTTTAACGAACAAATCCTCTTGAATATTGTTATTACTGTTGCTGTTACTATTAACATTGTGGTTATCGTTGTTGTTATTATTGGTATCAATATTGTTGTCATCATTATCGTTATTATAATAAGCAACTTGAGAAATTCGGGATTCTTCTTGTGAAGATTTTCTTTTTTTAAAAATTTTTCATTTTGGAAATTTTAATTAATGTAATAACAAAATGATTATTGGGAACAATATATATATGAAATAAAACAAAAACAAATATTTACTAGTAGTCATACAATCAATAGATAAATAGATACATACGATGTTAAATTCTTTTCTAAGATATCAGTAGCATCATTATCATTATCATTGATATTAATAATGGCAGTAGCGGAGGTATCAGTGATGTTTGAAGAAGGATCATCGGTTATTTCTTCTTGGACTACCCTAACAAGATCATCGACAGAATTGTGAGCATTTTTCCATTGGCCAATCTCTGATTCAGTATCTCCTACTACATTCTCAAATTCTACTGCAGTTGGTGTTGACAACGATGATGTTGTTGATATTATTTCGGTAGTGCTTGTAATGACCTTTTGTATTTCATCTCTTGGATCATTTTTATTAGCACTAATAATAATAATATTATTATTATTATTAGCATCATCATCATCACCATCGTTTGCAAGATTATTAGTATCTCTGATAGAAGAACCATTTTCTGTTATTTGCGAATGCTCTATCTGTTCCAATTTTACATGTCCTTCATCGTAATCTTCGTCGTCGTCATCATCACCATCATCATCATCCATATTTATTTTAATATTTAATTCTGGATTACTTGACCTATATTTGGAGTTTACACTATAAGACGATGATGATGAACGATTTTTTTTATTTTCTGAAAATGACAAATCCCCCTTACTACTATTATTACTACTGCTGCTATTATTATTATTACCATGATCATTACTACTAAAACTACCGTTATTGTTATTAATTTGATTATTATTATTTATTTCATATTTATCAATTTTTATACGACCAAAAACTTGATTAACCATTTGGGTTAAAGTACCTTGTGCTACCGTTTGATTAGTAGGATTTTTTGAAAGCAGAAAAATATTGTAAGATGTACGAATTGATTTAAGAAGTGATGAATGATGAACTGGGATGTCTATTGAGGAGACGGCAGCAAGTAAAGCCTTATTATTATTATTTTAAGAAAAATAAATTGATAAATAAGTATTTCTTATTTAATAATGTGATTAAATTGATTAATTGATTAATTGATTAATTGATTAATTAAGAATAATAATTATAAGAACCTTGATTATTTGCAATTGAACTTTATCATCTGTATTTTCACCAACGAAACAATCACATATTGTGTCTATTACAAGATCAATAAGATTTTGTTTTTCTTTGACTTGCCCATTATCACTATTACTACTGCTGCTGTTACTGTTGTTGTTGTTGCTAGAATTAGGATGATTGCTATTATTAATACTATTATTATTATCTTCACCATTTTCAATTGGTGATTCTTCATTATTTGATTCAATTAAATAATTGTATGAAATAAGTTTTCCTATACAATCTAAAGCTATTATCATAATATTTATTACTCTTGTCTGACAAGCAATTTGAAGTGGTTCAAATATTATTACCGCATCACTAAAACAATATATTAAAGTCAATGATTATAATTATAAATATAAATATAATAATTGTTATATTAAATAATATATATACATACCCTTTCTTATCTGATTCTTCATTTTTTATTGTTTCTTGATAAATTATTATAATAACAAAATTTGAATATTTTTGAAAAGCAAAATGTTAAAATCTTTTAATAAAAGTGCGATAAATTTTTTACGCGATCTCGAACTTTTAATTACCCAAAGCCTTATTAATACTCTCTTTTAACTTTTTATTCCTTTTTCCTTCTTTGCTCGAGCCAATATTTTCTAATGCATTAATAATGAAAACTTTACTGGATGACATTTGTTTATTAATATTATTATTTTATTATCAAATTTTTTTTTTACTCATTTTTTTTATATTAATATTAAAAAATTAATCGCTGCGGATTTTTTAATGTTACACGTACACTTGGACAAAAAGTTTGTGTCATAGGCAGAAGTTTGTCTGATTGGTTAATTTTGCTGATCAAATTCAATTGAGTTCGCATATTATTTATATATGGGACATGCTGCAACAAAACCAGACAAAGTGAACATTGGTACTAAGGATTTCAGGGATCAAAATTTAGTCATTTCATAATGTGATTATAATTATTAACAGTTTTGTAATATCCATTTGTTATCTTTAGAACTATCCCTATACAAAAATAATAACATGAAACTCATTTACATCAGGTCTACTATGGAACCCAAGAATTATAGTACTATCAGAAGTATTCTAAAAAAGGAACAAGGTGAAAAAATTGCTCCTTACATTTTTAAATTAGCAGATACCAAATCTTTGCAAACAATTAATTTTCTATTGTGACACTAATTTTTTGAGAATCAATTTATTATTTATTGTCTTCTGAATTAATGTAAGGAAAAGAGGTTTTCTTACAACCAGATTCCTAAATTTCTTTTAATGTCATACTAATAGGGTTTCTATTTGAATAATTCAAATAAAACAAATAAAGCAAATAGTAAAACGAACAAAGTGAATAGTAAAATGAATAAACAAATAAGAATTTGTATTGTGAATAGAAACTCTACACTTTAATATTAATAATGATGACAAAAAAGTAATATAATTTTACAGTTGCCAACATTGTCTATAAGAACAAAAATATAACTCCAGAAATAACTTTATTTAGATAAATTTTAATTTTAGCTCATAAAAAGGATTGCAGATAATTGCAGATATAGAAAATATTTGCAGGCATTGCAGATAATTGCAACATCAAGAGTCGCAGCATTTTAATTGCAGTACCCATATCTAGGCACACCTAACAACTACATTCCCTAGATGGAATAACCATTAAATTTTCTTTCATATAATGCAAAAAACATACCAAACAGATTAATTTGAGAACAAATATTGTATATAAATAAAATAAATGACTAACATTGATCATATATTGTATAAATTTCGGACAATGGTTTTTTCATAACAATAAGGTAATGTTAATCATTAAACTATGAGTGAACACTTTTAAAAAATCAAATCATAATAGATATATCTATTATTTTTTTATATGCATATATAATATTGGAGTAATGGAAATTTAAAGGGAAAAATATGCTGGGGCAAACTTTAATAAAATTTATATATCAATGTTTGGACTTATGAATCTAGGACTTGATCAAACCTGAATTTTATAAACTGACAGCTTGTCACAAAGTCATGTGAGCAGTGGTACAATAAGTTATTTTAGCCAATACATAATATTACTTTTTTATTTCTATTTCTTTATCTGGTTACTAATACACAGTGAATCTCGATTTAACGGATAGTTTGGGCAATTAGGGAAAATTTTCCAAAAATCCGTTAAACCAAGATATCTGCTATATCGAGAAGGTTTTTATTAAGGTTTATTATGAAACCGTTCTTTGAACTTTATCCGTAAAACTGAGATTTTTAATTAGTATCCGCTAAATCGAGATCTGTTAAATCGAGATTCACTGTGTACTTTGGATTTCATTTCCTTATAATGTATCCATTTTTAGTGTTAATGATGTCAATTCAACTCATAAAAGAATGATGTGAAAGAATATAGAATAAAACTAATGATTATAGTTCCTATCATGAAACATTGGATTTATGATTTGTGATTCTTTTCCAATTGGTTTTGGTGGTGAATCTTCCACATTACTTATAATATTTTCAAGTGCTGAAAATTGCTTATTGATGGTTATATTTTTGTGATGTGACTTTTTAAAATTTTCAAGTACTTCAAATCAGGGTTGCAAATTGGCTGGTCCAATGAGAACAGATGGATTTTGGACTGGTCCATCGCCATTAATAAAATACTAAATATGGTTAAAGTGTTACACTAATGGACCCAATGGACCATCAATGGACTGCACATTTGCCAACCCTGCTTCAAATGTATTATCTAAACCAATCTGTGCAAAAATGATAATAAACAAAATGAGATGTATAATACAAAGAAATGAGAATTAAACTTTACTTACTCCCAAATTCCACAAAATTTTCAATGCTGGCACAAGTTTATAATGTTCATCCCAATTGATTGGAAATTGGAAAGTTCCAATAAGAAACATTCTATATACTTTAGAAGCAGGTAAGTCCATGCCCCATACCTGGACATCTAAACCTATAGATAAACAAGATATTTATTTAATAAGTACAAAAATCAAAAAAGCACAAACTGAAAATTTTAACTTACCATGGCAGTGTAAAAACCAGACATGTAGACTAAAGACTAGTGCTGTAAATTATGAGGATGGTAGTAATTGTATTTACGGCATATAAAAAGTGGTTGCAATTACCTTTGCAACCACTTTTGC
>CAJVPN010001924.1:0-11151 GCA_910592215.1 Entrophospora candida
CTCTCAAGGTTGACCTAGAAAAACCATTAAGGTAAATTATTTTAATCAATTAGAAATTAAAATTTTATTTGTAAATTTAATAGTTTTCTTTTTGCTCTTTTTGGATCAGTAGTGGTACTATATAAATCTTGATAAGTTCTTGATTGAAATGTGTAATCCTATCATGAAAACATTTAAATGAATCTTATACTTTTTTCTTCAAAATTCCCATTGAGCAACTAAATATCAAGTCACAAAAATGTACATTTCAACTATGTGCTAAAAAAATAATTTAGTCTTTATTTATATAGTCAACCTGATCAGATTAATGGGGTGATTGCATGGTTAATGGGTCCACCATGTAACGTTAAATTTGAGGGTCATTACAATTAGGGAAATTTACTTTTCTGGGCTAGGAATGCATAATTAAGGATCAAACAAACTAAATCGAGTCAAATTTTAAAGTGGTTTGATTTGGTTCATGACTCAGTTTGATTTGATTTGAACCAAACTAGGTTTCTAAATTTCTTTTAATGTCAGGTTTATATTTGAATAAGATTTATTCAAATGATTTATTCTAATCATTATGAATTTAGTATTCGAATTACATTTGAATAAAATGGATGAAATGTGTAAAAAAATAAAAATGAACAAAACAAATAATGAATAAAACGAAATAAAACGAATATATGAATAAAACAAATAAAATGAGTAAAACAAATAAAATGAATAATTCAAATTGAAATATATAATTTTACTTTTAACGAAATAAATACTTTTATGATAAAAAAATTTTTTAACGATTCAAATGGTCTTTGATACCTAAACCAGACTGTATTCTATTCAGTTTGGACCGAACCATCAACATCCCTAAATTTGGGAAAATCTTCATTACAAAAGAAAAAGAAACGAATCACGTTTCTTCATCTTAAAGTTTGTCGTTTTTCTTTTTTGACTGTATCATACATATTAAAAATATGCAAAAATAGAAATAAAGTTCTTTTTGCCAATGATTAGCTTTTTTCTGCTAATAGAGTAGGGTGTTTTGAATATCATTTATTAAATAAGAAAGGTTGTGGCGGGACCACAGGAACAGAACAGCCCTACTGACAAATTTAGAACCATTTCCTTATTGAATTTTTCATTTTCTTCCCGCGTTTTGAAAAAAAAAAGATTCTGCTAAAAATGAATAAATATCAACATCAATATCGGCATCATTATCAACAACAAAAACAAATTGTTTATCCAGGTTTCCCTAATACTGACGAATACCAACACACATAATCAAACTCAAAATGGCGGTTTTAGACGTGTATAACTTTTATCAAGTAAGTCAGCACCAGAAATAGAATTTATGCAGGGAGATGTGTGGGGTTTGAAATTTAAATTCACACGCGTGAAATTCAACTATTTTTTCATAATTTTAATTTTTTTTTGAAAAAAATGGTTGATTTAATGAATTGCTGTTTAAACTCATTAAAATTATTATTAATAATTTTCAATTTATTTTTATCAGATAATTTCACATATTTGGTATTTGGTCAATTATTAGATATACAATCTCACTGTTCAATTATATTTAATGATAAACTCTATTTGGTTGGAGGACAGTCTTTTAAGTCTGATTTACACTTGATTAGACATTACCAATAAAACAAATTTTTCCAAAATCTGACATACCTTCATTTGTTGGTGGAGCACTGGTATTAGGAGGAGCTAATAATGACACATTTTATGTTATAGGTGGACATAGAACTTCACAACCTGGTATAGTTTATTCAATAAACACAAATTCATTTGATACATGGACCCCAGAAAATCTTGATGGGCAATCACAGTTAAATAAAATTGCATTAACAATGTATACACAAGATAATTATGGAAACATATATTTAATGAATGACAATGATCCAAAGATATATAAATTCAACACCAAAAATTTGGTATTTACAACCTTAATGCCAAGTAATAGTGGTCCACCCTTAACAGGCTTAAATTATCACAATCTTTGTGCTTTGAAAGATGAAATTCTAATTTCTTTTGGAGATGATATAACTATTGTAATATTATATAATTATTAATTATTATCTTATTATTTTTATTATTTTCTAATTATAAAGATTTAAATATATATATTTAGATATACATATATGATATTAATCAAAATTCCTGGTCTAAAAATGTAAGTCATTGATAATAATAAATATTTTAAAAAGATATTAATAAATATTCTATTATATTAGACAACAGTTGGTGATAAGCCTTCTGTGCGTAAGGGTCATTCTTCAGTGTTAGGTAAAAATCAATTATACATACATATATATATACTTAGCACCTGATGGAAGGATAATTGTGTATGGTGGTACTTTACAATCAGACAAAATAGCAATATTAGATACAACAACATTCCCTTTTCGATGGACAGTTCCAACAAATATTACTTATCCTACTAATATTCAAATTAATAAATCACATAAAGGACATTCTGCAAATTTGTATGATAATTATATGATAATTTCATTTAGTAACTTATAATAACTAATTTTTAAAATTTACATAAATATATTATTAATATCATTTATATTAATTAATAGGCTGGCTTGTTGCCAATGAAATTTTTTATTATTGGATATTGGTGACAAATATAATTATAGATGGTTGAATGCATTTGATTCTGCTAATCAACAAACTTCAGTTACCACCAGCACTGCTAATCAACAAACTTCAGTTGCCACCACCACTGCTAGTAATCAACCAGACTCATCAAAAGTTGCAATTATTATTGGAGCTGTTTTAGGTGGTGTTGTTGGTGTATCTATTAACATTGCTGTTGTGTTTTTATATGGATATATAAAAAAATCTAGAATGAATGAATTGATCAATAATAATATTGTTGATAATGATCGTGGTAATATTTATATTATTCCAAATAATAATAATTATATCAATAGTGATAGTAATACTGCAAGTGTGTAATTTCTTATTACAAACTTAAAAAGTGTCTAATTAAATATCTGATATAATAAATATACAGTCCAATAATTATACAATCTCCTTAGCTTTTAGCTCAATGGTTCCAATCCCTAATAGACAGTTTCTTTAATACTGGTGGCACACAGCCTAAATCACTATTTAACCATACAAGTCCTTGACTTATTGCCAGCATGCAGCCTAAATAATACTTAATGATACTGTGAGATCGAAATCCCCATCTCACACAAATCTCTATGTTTACTTATAGTAGTGTTTTATTTAATTTATACATCTATATCAGATGAATCTTGTTCATTAGTATTGGTGTTTGCATCGGTGATAAGATCATCTGTGTATCTAGATTAAGTGGAACATTTGATACAGCATGTGCAACATTAAGTGTAACATTTAATGTAATGTTATGGAAGGGATTTTGAGTTGTGGAGGTTGGTGAGATAGCTTGGGAAGAGATTGTATTGTCAGAAGAGATGGATTTTGTATCCATCATTTCCATAAATGTATTAATAGTGAGTTTAGGAGTTGAATAGGGACAAAAATTAGTTGGTTTATTGAATGAACAATTCAAATTACAGGTAAAAGATTTGCCTAAAACAATGATTAGTATTAATGAGTTCATTTGTTAATGTATAAACAAATGTTTGATTGCAGTTAATACAGGTAATCAAGTAGTAGTCTTCTTGTGGGCAGACTGAACCAGAAGGAGAAGAGGATCTGTCGATATTCTTTTTTGCTGGAGCAGACTTTGTCCAGTTTTGGCTTGGCTTTATTACGATTTCTTTTATTTATCATCTTAACTAAGATTATTAACCATTGTATAAAAGAAAAAAAATATGTTTTTTGATTTAAATGATCAGCAGAAAGAGTTTTAATTTTTTGTCGCACTAATTAATTCATTATTTTATTTTTTCCAAGTTCCTTTAGTTAATTAATTACTTCCCTTCCTTTTATCGTCATTATCATCATTAATCCCTCATCACCATTTCTTCACGTTATGAAAACAAATTCCAATTAATATAATAATTATCTAAACATAAAACTTGACTCTTTTTTTCCTCATCAAAAGACAAAATAAAAGATTAAATGTCCACAAATCCTTTCGAAACAATAAAATTGTTATTATTAGTAATACTGATTTTAACAATAAAACCGTCACCATCAACACAACTGTCGCCATCTCCATTATCATCATCAATTCCAATCTACAACAATCTTGAAGCTGAGGATGATAAAATACCAAGACCTTTCGACACCACATTAACAACGAACTTGACATCATCGTGCGCGCAATTTTTTCAATCATTTTTAGCAAATCAGGATTTTAATGATTGTAATTCATTTGGTTTTCTACTACAAAACTCTCGTGAGTTTGCAGTGAAATCACGTAATGATTCAACAATTGGTAACTTGATGGAAAAAATATGCAACATTGATATTAATAATAAATCTATTGATCAGTGTAATCAAATATATTTAAACTATGCCGACAACGTAACTTTGAGTTCTAATTGCGGAGTTGATTTCCAAAATGCAAACCAGGTTGTAAAGGAAGCTTTTACGGCATTCAAAAATTATCGAGTTATGCAAATTGTTGGATGTTCCAAAAATTCTACAGATATTTATTGTTATCGAGATGCTTTGATTAATGGATTAGGATTAGGATTATTCTATTTACCTCTTGGTAATCATCAAATTAATTAACCGGATTGTATTTATGTGAATTTGATTATTCTTTTAATTATTCTTCTTTATTCTTTTTTAATAGGGACTCCTTTTTACTCAAAAGATTATAGTTGTTCGGAATGTAACAAAAAGATAATGAATACATATGGTGATTTTTCTTTGGATAAAACAACATCATTATCAATAACATTTAATTCTGCAAAATCATTTTTTAATGATAAATGCGGAAAAGATTTTATCACCAGTAATGGTAATATTAATATTAGTAATAATCCTTTTAATAACAATAGTATTTATTTATGGTTGCTATGTTTAATGACTTTTTATTATATCTTGATTAATTGATTGATATCGATGAAAAAAAAAATTCGTAGTGCCTATTTATAGCGAATCAATAAGTGATTTTATATACATATATATATAATAGACTCCCCTGTTTATTATTAATCTAATTTGAAATTAGAAAAAATCATATGTATACATATCACTTATGCAGATTTTATTTTTTTTTAAGCAACTAACAATAAATTCTAAAGATTTTATGCCTTTATAGCCAGGGTGCAATAATGTGCAACTAAATTAGATTTGTTTACACTATGCTATTGTTTGTTTGTGGCTACTTCGATTATGTACTCGATTTTGTTTTTGTTAGATTAAATAACAATCAGCTAAATTTGCATTATTGGATTCCAATTTTTCCATAGCATCTTCATTGACTTTAAGATGAAGCTTGAGTTTTTTGTATCATCAAAAAATTCAACCTCATAAAATAATTGATACTTTATATTAAATTGAATAAAGTAAATTAATTAAACAATTTTATTTGTTATGGATATTATGTTTAGATCAAAAAATTGATATACAATATGTTTTTCACCCACCACACATACTCGAAATCCTCGAGCAATTGATCAGGATAATGAAAATTTTGATTGTCTTGTCATAATTTAATTAAACAATTTGCAAAGCATTGTTCCAAAATATCCTTTGTAAATCGATTATCTTGAACTTGAATGTAAAATAGTACAAAGATTGATATTCGAGAGGTAAATATATCATCTATGAAATATGCAATGTATCTTAGATCAAAAGTTGATGGGTGCTAGTAATGTAAAAAATTCAGCGATATTGTTTCGAATAAATACCTTCAGTTACTATTGCTGAAAATTTATCTAGTCCAATTTCAGTAATCATTAAGATAATCCAACGATGTCAATATGACAAGGCTCCAGAACGATTGTTTGGGCTTGTCCACCCATCTAAAGCCAATGTTAATGAAGGTCAATATTATATTTATTACCTCATCATTTAACAAATTAATTGACGACGGCTTTTTTGTTTAGAGTTCGTAATTGTCTCAAAAACAAAGTGTTGAATGAAATACCCGACATTACAAAAGTGCAAATTAATGCTCTATTTATATTGCATTCTCTAACTTTCGTTAAAATAGTATTTCACAAAATTAAGATAAACCAATTTGTTTATTCAATTTATTCAATTTGACTGCTGTTGACTGTCTTGCTTTTGTTTCTCGATAATCAAGTCGAATGTTTTGAAATGTGATGGATGATCTTTCCCCAAAAAGATAATATAATCATTTCAGCACATGATTCTTTTGCTAAATGCTTTTTCGTAGTAAGGATTGTAATCCGATCGATCGGCAAATCAGAACAACCGATTTTCGATTTTATATTGCGAGTTAACTTTTTAGCTACACTCGTCGATTGATTGCAAGCCTTTATACTCAATGTTCTTCAATTAATTTATTTTATGAATTTATTATTTAACAAATTATCCTGCTTACTGCCTCTTTCTTGTAGCTAGAAAGATTTGCGAATCTCTATACACACTTTTGCAGTACAAATAACAACAAATAAAGACCGCTCTTTTATACGGTTCCTATTTTATTTAATTTTCGACCACAAAAGTGTTTTATTATTAAATTTTATGAAAATGTTATTACGAAACGAATTATTTGTCAAAGAAATAATTTTATGTTAACTTTCTGCCTCTACCCTTATCTGAAATGTAAATATTAACATTAGTATAGAATTACTTAATTACCCGTTTGGTTGATTGTTATTTCACCTGGTCAAAAGATGACATTATTTGTAATAGTTGATCTTTTAAGATTAATTAATTATTACTATTAGATTGATTTTAATTAAATCAAATTTCTAAAACGAAAAGGACTAGACAAATTCTCATGATTCAAGCTAAACGTTTATTTAAATCACGTAATAGACTCTCCTACGACTACTCCTACAGCTTTTTTTAGATCGAATGATCTACGCCAGATAATTCTAACGATTTTTGTTGATGTAACTTGGTTATTTTTTAAAAAATATTATGTCTCAAATTATTTCATTTATAATAAATAGTTCATGTCATTATAATTAATAAACTAGCAACTTTAATTCAATACATATTATTATTCTATTATATTATATGAAATTTTTTCAATGGTGGTGTTTGGATGCGCAGATCACATGATATTTAGTTCCTACATCCTAGTATATAGTATCGATTATAGTTTCTATGACAATTCAGAATAATGCTGATATCTCAGAAGATTCGTCTGACAATGACCCTTTTACGTCATAGGAGAAATGAATTGGCATAAAAAAAAAATTGCGAGCCATCAAAATATTATTTTTTTGCCACCCATAATTCGTATTTAAGAGATGAAGAAGGTGTTGTTAACATTATCATGCTTAAGATGGTTGGAAGCGTAAATACCTTGCTATTCATAAAGGCATGGAATAATGACCTGAGTCCAGATTCTTTATACACGGTAGGTTGTATGCAAGTTTCCGAACAAATTTTTTCCCTCAAACGTCTAACTCCCCCTTTTCATCCCAAAAATGATTAATATCATCAAAAAGCTCTTCTCACAAATACCAGGCAAGTATAGAAATCGTATCTACCTTCAATACATGGTTCATGATCCCACGCCTCTCTTCATTCATATTCTTTGATAAATTGTTCGTAAGCAAGCCCCTCAAGGTCTTTATCTAGCCAGAATGAATAACGATCACACGTTCTGCCTAAATATTACATAGTCAGAAAAAATTGTCAAATTTAGATAAGGAAAGTGACGGAAGTGATGGGACCCGTTTTTACCTAGTTAGATCTAAAGTTAAACACAATTGGATTACCATCGTCAAAGACTACATACTTATCAATCTCACCATACCGTCATTACAATTTCCTTTATCATTATCAATTAGCACTAATGTATAAAGGCAACCCCTCCTCCTCCAGTGACTCAAAATTCGGACAAAAATAATTTTCTTTTTACTATATAGATTAGGTGTAACGTGAAAATGTCGCAATATTTATTTGTAACATAAACGCCCACCATTATTTGTACAAGCACAAATACAATGACACTTAAATGGAATGGCTGATTCTGTTTTTTATTTTTCATTAGCATTAATTCTTCGTCGTTCTTTGATTTATTTAAAGGAGGAGGGAGGGCCTTGTAACAGTACAAGATTGTTTTATTGATAATTATTCCTGTGGAAATGACACCCGAAAGACTATTAACATCAGACAGAGGAGGATTAGTATATAAAATTTATGGCCAAATGATCAATAATAGTTTGGTTATTTCTGACAGAGAAAGTAGAAAAGACTATTATTTTTCATTGGTTGAAGAAAACAGAGAACTTTTAGAAAATGAAAAAGGATTTTGCAGAGAAAAGTATATTTATACTTTTGAATTAGAGAATGCTACCTATAAACTGGGAAAACAAAGAGAATGTAATAAATGTAAAGCAACAAGATATTCTGATATATTTTGCGAAAAGTGTATCGGTCTACATTTACAGAGTCTTTTCAAGACTCGGAAATCTGGAAATGAAATAATTGATGATTTTATTCATGAATGCCAACAGATTTCATCTCTTCCTGATCAAATTGTAGAATGGATACCTTATGAGCAGTTTCAAAATATAAAAAAATTAACAGAAGGTGGATTCAGTTCAATTTATACTGCTGGGTGGAAAAGAGGAACTATTAATGATTATAACGAAAATAAAAAGGAGTTTATTTATTTTGGACCTCAGAATGTAGTATTAAAATCGTTAAATAATTCGAGTAATCCGGGGAAACCTTTTTTTGACGAGGTAATCGATTATTCTTGTTTAAAATAAAACTAAATTAAACCGTTTATTGAATTTATTTATTTATACGATTAATTACAGGCATCAAATTATTGTAAAATCAAATCAAATTTGATTGTTCCTTGTTATGGTATAACTAAGCTCCAAAAAAATGGAAATTATGCAATGGTTCTTGCTTATCTTCCAGAAGGAAATTTAAGAGACTATTTACAAAAAAATCATTTAAATTTAACATTAAAAGATAGGATTATCATTTTTAAATATTTGTGTGTTGCATTAAATGCTATACATGAAAAGAATTTAATCCATTGTGATCTACACAGTGGCAATATATTAATACAGGGGGGTTGTAGCTTTATTACAGATTTAGGATTATGTGGACCAGTTGATAAAAAATCAAAATCATCAAATGAAATCTATGGAATTGTATCATATGTTGCACCAGAACTACTTAGAGGCAATAACACAAATAACACAAAAGAGTCCGATATCTATAGTGTTGGGATGTTAATGTGGGAAATATTTGCAGGTCATCCACCATTTGATGATAGAGCTCACAATCATTTCTTAATGCTAAATATATGTGAAGGTTTACGACCACCAATATTAACTGGAATGCCTGATGATTATGTGCAAATAATGCAGAGGTGTTGGGATGTGGATCCATCTAAAAGACCAACTAGTGGAGAACTTTTGAAATTTGCTAGAAATAAACGTAATGAAATTTTTGATAATAATAGTAACACTACTAGTAGTGGTAGTAGTACTAATATTAATATTGGTTGTAATACTTCGCAACAAGTATACAAATCACATCCACATGCATATCGTAAAAGTAGAATATTAAATGATGAGATATCTAAATTAAATAGCAATGATAGCTTGTTAAACGAGCTTGATGTTAACGAATACAATTTTATAATGTCCAATTAAATGGTTAATTAATTGAAATCCATTAATTTAATTAATTACTAATTAATTATAATGATAATGATAATGACAAATTAGTTGTTGTGACGAGTCGATGAAATTAACAATATCGAATTTGGATAATTATTAATTTACCATTTATATTTACTTTTTATGTTTATTATTATTATTTATTTCCATTTTTTTTTTAGTAAACCCGCAGATGTAAAGTTTACGATAAACATTTTTTATATTTGGTAATATAATAAAAAACTCGGGTTTTATTAAAAGAAAAAAAAAAGGCACAGTGAACCCTTAAATGGTCAATTTGATTTTACAGCCTAATCTCGTTATAACGATGTGAAACCTAATTAAATGCGTGTTATAGCGAATCTTTAACATTTTTGTGACTGATGCAATCACCTAATCGCTGAACTTTAATTTTTCCAAAAATTAAAACCAAAAAAAAAACAGTCAAAGTTTTGAAACTAGATTTCATTGGAGGGATTAACATATTTGAAAATTTTCTATCGTCTGCACAATACTCGAAAAATCAGAATGGTTGTCGAGTTTAAAATAGTGACACACGTAAGTGACATTATTTTAACAACCATTCTCGATGTTTTGATGTAATTTTTGCATGTTTCTTCAATAACTAATTTATTGTATGTTCGACTATGAAAAATGAAAATTTGGAATTACCAGCCAGACATGCAATAATGGAAATATTAGCATGACTCATTTCATAAATGATAATAATTTTTTGTTAAACAATTCTTTAAAAATCATTAAAAACAAAAATAGCAATAATAGTAATATCTTTATGGTCGCGTAACAATTCATATCAGCCAATTTAGTTTTTTGGGCCTTTTTTCAAACCTTATGTCTTATTGTGTCTCGATTAATGTTGTTTGACGAAATGTTATTCAAAGTTGTTGTAAAACTATTACGTCAAATTAAATCAAAAATGACACAATTAAAATTGCTTTAAAGGCTAATAAATCATAAAAGATCACAAAAAAAACCTGTAAATATGTATTCCAAATTCTCCTTTGTTTCATCAGCTGTTACCAAGGAGCCAAGTCTTTCTTTTACTGAAACAATTCAGTTCACACACACTCATCTACCACTAAACTCGAACATTTCTTATTATATTAGTATTAATACATAAATGGGGTAGATAAAATCATTGATTTGGGATTCGGTACTTTATGTTCCAGGTCAACTAATTTTAGTGTATAATCATTATCAAATGAAAATTTTACGCAAAAGCTTTATAATATCAATATTGATCCTTTAATTTTCCATTTTTATATTTATCCTTCCTTATTGCAGTGATCAACTTCTGGTCCTCGCAGAAGAAAATTAACGTAAAAATAAAATGATTAGTAACGTAATTTGCTTTAGTGAGTAAGCAAAGGTTAAGACTAAAGTTGGTTAACTAGTGGGTGTTAATAAAGTA
>CAJVPN010001925.1:0-11150 GCA_910592215.1 Entrophospora candida
ATTTTCATATTAATAATTTAAATCTCCTAAAAGGTTCAACTACAAGTTGAAGCATATTTTATTAGTGATGTATTAAAGGGTAATGATCAAACTGAAATGAGAGTGAAGTTTATTAGATATTTAAAGGAAGAGGTACCAGCTGGTGAAGATTAATCAAAATCTAATCAAACAAAATAAATTGATAGATAAAATGTACATTTTTGTATGTTATTTATTCTTTCAGTTAGATATTTCTACAATATATGTGTTATTAATATATATATATATTAAATTATTTATTTCTTTGATAATAAAGTAAATAAGGAATATTCTGTTTAAATCAACAATAAAATTCACTATGTAGCAATAACAAACTAGAGTTACTAATCACGATGGTTGATTGATCATCAAAAATAATATACTAATACCGTAAAATCTCGAATGACAAACCATAAAAAAGGAAATGTCACGGGTAAGATTTTAATTTTTTAACCGTTATTTCGAAAATTCGTGACCACCTCCAAATAGTAAAAATCAAAATCAAGCCTTTAGATTTTAAAGTTTATCATTACTTTGATATGTATATAAGGAAAATAAAAAAAAAATAATAATTGGTTAATTCTAAATAAGGTAACATGTTTTAATTAGTATATGTGACCTTTTTTAATTAATAAATTGAAGCCTTATTGAATTTTTCATAGTAAAATTGTGTGGTACAACAAAATTTTACATTTCCCCTAAATTTGAGAAATACCAATTGACTGCTAAGAACATAAATTTAATGGAAAATCATATGGGGCATGGACAATAGAAAAGGGGGAAGCTACCAAATCATGATTTTGAGCTAATAACACTTTTACGTGTAATTCACCATAAGGATTAATTTTAGCTTAGATACCATACACTTGAGATATTTTCTGTTAAAGTTCTTTAAAAAATAGTAAATAGGCACAGACAATAAAAACAAAGATAACTACAATCATCACGGATTTGAATCAATAGCATTTCTATATGCAATTCACCATACGGATTAATTTTAGATTAGAAACTATGTCCACTTAATAAAATCTTTAAAAACCAATAGTAGAAAGGTAGATCTTTTAATTTTATCAAAATCACGTTTCCCCCTTTTTCTATTGTCCATTGCCATATACAGGACCTTCCTAATTTGGAAGTGGCACTTATGATGATCTGCGTGAGCCTTTGCTAATTCAGGTTCTAAAAATCATATGTGCCACTTCCAAATTAGGAAGGTCTTGTATTTAAAAAGTAATTTATTTATAATAATTCCAACGAATCGACAGTATTATTTGAACCATTTAATGTTTCAGATATAATAAATTTCTCTTTATACAGCGTTTTGAAAACGAGCGAATTTGTAAATTTTATGCTACTTTTAATTTACAACTTTATGCGAGTTTCAGGAATGGTTGTTCGATTGAGTTAGCCCCAACAAAACTTTAAATCAGGAGGTTTACGACATATATTTCATCAAAAAAAGCATGTTATTTATTTACATATAGTAAATTAATTTTTTTCACAAATTAAAGTTTTTTAAAAAACTTCTAATTGGTAAATAGTTGTTAAAACTAATTTCTAATAATTATATATTAATCATTCATCCACCCATCCACTCATTCATGAGTATAACCTCTATGTCAAAAAAAGAATATATTAAATTTTCATCCAGTAAATCAAAAATATTTGTCATTAATATTGTCTTCATATTAAAGTAGTAAATTTTTTGCATCATAAAAAGTCATTAGAATTAAAATCATCAAGTGTAATTTTTGTTCTGAATAAAGCCGTTGTAATTGATAAAGAAGTAAGCCAATTAAAGCCACAAGTTAATAGACCATCAGATGATAAGAATTATCTTTTTTCGATAAATAATTATTTAAATAAATCAGATTTGACATTGTGGTGGTGGTAGTAGAAGTTTTAGTTAATTGTTGCTGAAGGAAGGCGAAGAAGGAATCCGTGATGGATTTAGTCTTGGTGATGTTATTGGTGATGAATAATTTGATATAGAAGGTGACGATGATTGTCGGGAGTTTCTCAGTGATGATGAGGAGTAATAATAACTGTTGTTAATTCGACAAGAACTTAATTCATCTTTCCTTTTACAAGCTTCGCTACAGTATAGATTTTCTAATGCAAATATTTGACAATCACATTTAGGACACCATGAAAGATCCATTATGAATTTGAAGAAATGATAAATTATCGAATTTATAATTAATAGTACAGACAGCTTTGGTTTAAAAATATGATTTTTGGATGAAAAAATAATTTAGGTGAATTAAAAAAAGTGAGCAGGGAAACGGTTAATGATGATAAAAATGACGTAGAGAGAATGAGAGGGAGGGAAGGGAATAAGAAAATGAATAATTAATTTTTTGGTTTTTTGGTTTTTTTTTCTTCGTTTTTATACGTATTTAACTGATTTTCATTCTTCATTCTCTAAACACATCTGATTAACCCCACAATTCTCAAAATGTAAGATCGACAAATTGCAATTGAATTTTTCATATATCGAATGGAAGGAATGAGGAGTTAATTCATTCTTGGATCTTAAAAAAAAAAAATTTTTAGTCAATCAGTCATTAATTAAATAAAATTAATTTAACTTTATTTACTTTAATAACGATATTAATATTAGTACCATATGATGATTAATATATATGATTGGTTTATTAACGAGTAAATATTCAAGCTTTGATATTTAAATAGTAAGCATTAGCAATCGTTTAATAATTAAAAACTGTTGGTATTGGTAAAGGTAATAAATAATTTTCTTGTATGAATAAAAACTTCATGTGAAATTCAAAAATTATTATTTGAGATCTTCATTAGCTTCAATTTCAAGTTTCTAAATTTGTATATGCAGACTCCAATAAAAATTGATCATCTTGAAGAAGGTCGGTTTGCTTTTATTATTATCATAGAAGTATGTGAAGCCATTGAGGTTCAAAAGATTCAAAGCTAGGAAATCTAGGGTAATTCATATAAAAATTTCACTTTTTTATTGGTGTGACAGACGATTTTTGAAAAAATACGAACCTCCAACTAAGAAAGTTAGAAAAATGGTAAACCGGTGTAAATGGAGTTAAGATCTAGTCTTTGTTTCTATAGGTCCATTTTTTCCATTATGGAAGTTCAAAGCTAAGTATTTATATATAACTTATTTAAAAATTCAGTTCGTTTTGGTTGGCCGATATTAATATAATAATTTTGAATACGCGCATTTTTTAAATTAATTGAATATATAAAGATGGATAATGATTTTTTAGTCTATTCTGCTGATAATTTTCTTTTTTGGACAGTATAATGATAAAATCCATACGAGCATTTCATTCAAAAAAAAAGTTGGAGTGTTAAATTTTCTCCAATTCACCCTTTCTTATGGAATTGTACATATGCGATATGATCATGTGAATAATAATACATGCATTTTTTCTGATGAAAGTCTCCAAATATTAGGAAAAGATGATATAAAAGAGCATAATGAAATGAATTGTCTGAATTGATAAAATATTACCAAGAACAGGATAATATAAAAATACTATGCAAAAATCAATACATATAATTTGCGTACATGATATTGTAAGCATTATATATGTTTAGAATGTCTGAAACGTAGGATTTATATGTCGAGAGACCATATGATAACAAATATTTCTAATGAAACTAAATCTTTATGTAGTCAAGCTGGGTTTTCATATTCATTGTTTGTCATGAGAGAAAGTTACATTGATTCTCTTGTAGAGTTATTTTATTATATATATTATTTTAATAAAAAATTTATATTACTTTTGGACAAGTGATATCTTTGAATTTGTCCTTTATAAAGGTATTCTTGCCTCACGTAATCCAAAGGAAGAGGTATTAACCCGACTACAAAAATGACAAGGGTTAAAAGCTAAACAAGAGCAAAAGGATTTTAATGATCTAAAGTCAGTAAAAGAAAAGATCAGGAATATCTATTTTGTTTCAGCAAAAATTTAAAGGTAAAATAGTAATTGAAGATTAACCTGAGCAATAATAAATTAGCAGAGATGATT
Organism: Entrophospora candida; assembly: GCA_910592215.1. Lineage (NCBI taxonomy): Eukaryota > Fungi > Glomeromycota > Glomeromycetes > Entrophosporales > Entrophosporaceae > Entrophospora > Entrophospora candida. Next base: position 4,044 of record CAJVPN010001925.1, read on the forward strand.
ATCAAGAATTTCCCAGAGTTAAAATTAGTTTCGCTAGCTCATAATCAATTAATTAAGTTAATATATACCTACAATAATCAGCTAAATAAGTGAGAAGTACCAGTGGAGCAGTTGGAACCAAAACTTACTTATAGTGTTGATCCTCTTGATCCTGATGAGAAAGACAATATAGATGCTTTAGGTTTACCAGATCGGGTAGCAATTAGTCGAGCTTAATGATGATGCTCAAGCTTGATTAGATAATCCATAAATATCTTCTTAACATTAGAGCTAGTATTGAGAGGTTGGTCATTAGCGAGTTAGGATTGTAAGGTGAACTAGACCTAACTGATTTAAAAGTTACAATTTATTAACTAAACCGGATTTAAGATATTGTGGAAATTAGAGTTTTTAGATGCTAGTAGCAATCTAGTTAAAATGGGTAACTTTTCCTCTTTGGAGTCAACTAAAAACAATTTTTTTAAAATAACAATAAGTTCAGAAGCAACAGATTTAAGTAATTCAACTATTAGAGGAACTTTCTTTAACTAGTAATTAACTAGAAAATTTGAATTTAAATCCTTTAACCAATTTAGAACCTTTTAAATTGTGCTTTAAATGGCTTAGTTGAATTAGATTTAAGTTAGAATTTAAAAGCCAAAGAACTTATTGTGTTATAAGAGTCTAGTTAAAAGTTAGATGCTAAACATTAAGCAAAATACAGTATTTATATCGTTACAATAATTATTTATTTTCCTTAGATTTGTAGTGGAATGAAGAATTAAAAACGTTAGACTGTGCTGAGAATAGTTTAAAGATTGGATATTAGTAATCTTGTATACTAAATTCTCTTTTGCGTAAGTTAAATGGTAGTAGTTGTAGCAATCCAGCATATTTGGATTGTTCTTCTGTAATTTCATATTTTAAAGTGCAAATTTAGAAATTGATGGATGCAATAATTTATGAAAGATTTTTTGTGATGAAACAGTCAATATTGATTGAAACCCATTCTTAAATAAGAGAAAAAAAAACCATATCGCTACTTTATGAAAAGCATAAATGCCTTAGGTTTTTTGCAACACTAAGAGAATTCAAAAAATTCTAGTTGACCCTGATATTACAAGTCACTCCCGTTATAATGACACTCCATATGCAAGTAAAAAATGTCAGTATAACGAGATTGTCATTATAATGGGAGTTCATATAAAAGTCATGTGAGAATCATTATCATATGATTTTATTTTATTAATTATTTTATTGAAATTTAATTATGACTTTTAATAATTCTAATTAACCAATTAATCATATTAATCAACTTTTTATTGTTCAATTTTTTCAGAAGTGACCAAATGTTTTTGATTGGTTCTCTCATTATACTGACATGTCATTATAACGGGTGTCAGTATAACGGGATAAATTCTATAATTAAAAAAATTATTTTTGACAAATTATGTCATTATACTAGTATAACGGGATAAATAGTGAGTGTCATTATAACGGGCATAAATTTGTATTTATAAATTTGGTTTTTAAAAAAATGTCATTATAACAAGATTGTCATTATAACGAATGTCATTATAACGGGAGTGACTTGCATTTCCTTAGGCGAGCTACTAAATTTAGAGAAACATGGATTACATGGAGTGTCAAATGAATTAAAAGAGCAATTGGTGGAATTGGCTAAAAATAATTCCAAGAAAAAGCTCTTCAAGAGGAAATCGCTAAATCATAAAGGCTCTTAGTTAATTCAAAAAACCTTTCTGTTTTTGGGTTAAGATTGAATTTGCTGGATCCAGAAACTAAAGAACAAGTTGTCAGGTTAGAAGGAAAAGATGAAGGCTTTAAACATATGCGCTGATTTTGTTTGAACCCCAAAATCCAGTACGGTATGATCATAACGTTATGAATACTTTATATTAGCAAAAACCCATTGGTTTGACGGGTTGATGAATAGTAAATTAGTTTTTTTAGCGGAGCAAATAATTTTTTTTAGGGTAATTATCATTCTACCGACCAGTTTACACATTAAAAATACTCGTGTTTAACATCAAGACACAATAAGACATAAGGTTTGAAAAAAGGCCCAGAAAACCAAATCGGCTGATATGAATTACCAAAACTAACTAGGAAAATGAAAATGACGAAATGATTTGTCAACAGAAGATAAAACTTCTCCCATAGAAGAGAATGAAGAAGCAACCAACTCCTGAAGTTCCCGAAAATTAAAGAAAAACTTTCCAAAATAAAATATCGAACAAAACTAATTGGTTTAAAAAGTAAATTATTGAATCAAGAAAAGAGGACCTCGGACAATTATGTTTGAACTGGTAGTGTAACAGAATATATAAAAAGTTGTAAATTCTACCCCAAAAATTAATGTAATGATTTTCTTTTAATGTAATATGTTCGCTAAACTTTTTTGTTGTAAATGTCTTTTATTTATTAATAAAAAAAAAAGGAAATAAATAAATCAAATAAATCAATTGAAAAAAAAGTTGTTCCACGAAATTTACTTAGTCTCAATTTCTTAAGTGTATAACAAAATTCGGAATTTTCAAAATGTTAAGGCTCAGCCAATTTTCAGTTTAAGAAAAAACTAGCCGATAATTTTTGAAGCTTGAGTCGTGAACAATAAAACTTATCGGTTAAATTTTTAAAATGATATAATTTTTTTTGTTTTAGTATTTTGAAGTTGACCAATTTGTTATTACAAGCAATTAATGATTATAGATGATCGGTACCGTAGCCCATTTTTGGTTAATTATTCCTAAACAGAAAAAATCAACCAATCAACTTTCGCGTTGTGCTTAATCTGGTGGCGACGTTCAACAGAGTTTTCCCAGTCCTAGCATCACTGAATCTCAATAGTGTACCTCAATTTAATGGATATTAATTGGTTGAGGTTTAATAATAATAATCAATTAAAACTATAATAATAATAAAATTCTTCTCAATATAATGGATTTCTTAATGCAGTCAAGCCTTGTCACGGTGGATGAACGGGACACATAAGAAAAATTTTAAAAATCCATTATGACAAGAATTTTATTATTATTATAATCCACTGTGACAAGCTTTGACTGTATTAATATAATAATAACGGATTTTAATTTCTAATTGCCCAAATTATCTGCTAAACCAAGATTGTGTATATTTTAAATTTAAAATTTTTAATTGATAAAGGATATATTATTTAGTGATGGTGGCTGAAACTATTTTTGAAAAAAAAGCTAGTTTCGCCAAATCAATCTACTTTATTTAAAAACTTCAACCATTAAAATTAGTTTCACCAAAGTTTAGGCCAATTCATTTCGGAAATTTCGGCCACCATCACTAATATTAATAACGATAATGTAATGACAATAAAAAATAATACAATTTACAGTTGCACAATTCATTAATAAATAAACGATAATGATTACTATAGATTCGAATCAGTTTGAATCAAATCAAATCAAATCAAATCTAATCAAATCAAATCAAATCTAATCAAATCAAATCAAAGTACAATTCGAATTCGATTTAATTCGAATTCAAACTGATTTGAATCAAAAATTAGGTGATTCTAATTGGTTCGAATTTCATTGATTCATTCGTAGCCTTAATTACAACTATGCAAAACTGCACAGTTGTAATTATATTACTTCTAATTCTTCAGATTTCTCTTTTAATTATATTAATTCCTGACTACTTTCAAGTGTTTGGATTTCTTTTATAATATATTATTTTAGTAAACTTTGTTGTCTTGGATATCTTTAAATTCATCCTTTACAAATGGATGAATATTATTATAAAGTTATTCTTGCTTCTTATAATCCAGAAGAGGAGGTGTGATTTAATTTCTTCAAAAACATCTGCCATCTTAATTTTTAATAAATTGAATTCAGCAAAAGATCCATCAGCAACATACTGAGTTTTGACAACATAGGATTAGATGCTTTGAATTTTTTAAAATAAATTCCCAAAATTAATTTGATATCCAAGTATTGAAAGCCTTTTTCCACCTTCATAGCATTCAATCCTGCTGGACTAGATCTTTTCACCACGTCAACAACATGATCTACACAATCTACACTTGTTTTCCTACAGAGTTTTTTAATCAATCCAAAACTACCACCACATTTGAGTTTGGTATGTATGTCCAGAAAGAAACCATGAAATTCAATTCAAGACATTGTATTTTGGCAAATTATCCATCATCTTATAAAAGTAATTGCTTAAAAAACATGCTAATACGGCATTCTTCACCTAATGTTTCCGGCCAATAATTCTCAAATTAGTTGGCTTAATACTTTTTTATAAAAGTGAATATATAGCTATTAAAGTTTAGCTAATTTCCGCTATTAAGAGAGGTCGTTTTGACCAGGAACCTTATCCTCCTCACACTACTTTAAAAGTTAATCCAACAACATGTAAATAATAAATATATATCAAGGAAATAGCACCACAACCAAAAAAAAAATCAAAATTATAAATATCTTGATCAATAATATTGCTTGCTTTTTTACATGTAAAGTTTTTTTATGAAACTTGCAAGAACTGGTTAGCTTCAGTTAAAAGTTTTCACGCACAAAATGGGGCACAAAAAGATTTCTTACTTCGCCACATAACTAGTCTTTTTTAATTTTTGGGGCTAAAAGAAAAAAAAAAGAAAGATATGGAGACATCATTATCAGCAATTGTTTATACCCGATCACCACCAACCTTAAAAATTCTTAATCAACTATTACTTCCACATCGTACGCTTTATGAAAATGTTAAAAGTGTTAAACAAGGATATGAACAAATCAAACAAATGAAAGTTCGTGGTGCGCCTGCTATTGCCATAGTGGCAGCATTATCTTTGGCTATAGATTTACAACTTTGTTACATCTGTGTAAATAATAATAGAGGTGGTGACAATAACAATAAAGAAGAATTGAAATCAATTTATGAAAAAGCTGTAAAAACACTCGAGTCCCCCCAATCACTTTTAAACTATATTAAAGAATCACTAGACCATCTTAAAACATCTCGACCAACAGCTGTAAATCTATTTAATACCGCAAATATTTTATTGGATTTAAGTGAAAATCTGGTTGCCAAAGCTAAAGGTAACAATAATAATGATAATGTGTTGAGTATAATAGAAGGGGTTGTTGACGAAGCTGAAAGTATGTTAAAGAGAGATGTTGAGGATAATAAAAACATTGGAAGATTTGGTGCAGAATTTATTTTGAGTAATTGTGCTGGCGATGATGGTGATAGTAAATTGGTGAATGTAATAACACATTGTAATACTGGGTAAGTCAATAATAATTAATTGATTAAGGTATTGATAACTAAATTTTAATAATTTTAATTCTTTTACACAAACCAATCACACACAAATTATTTGCATAGTTCACTAGCAACAGCTGGTTACGGAACAGCACTTGGAGTCATACGATCATTACACTCAAAATCTTTATTATCACAAGTATACTTTACAGAAACACGACCATATAACCAAGGTGCTCGTCTAACATCATATGAACTTTTACACGAACAAATTCCAAGCACACTTATTTGTGACTCAATGGTATCGGCACTACTTTCCGACCACCATTCTAACTCCAAAAAAAGAAAAATCAATGCAATAATAGTTGGAGCAGATAGAGTTGCTAGGAATGGTGACACGGCCAATAAAATTGGCACATATCAATTAGCAATATCAGCTAAATATCATGGAGTAATGTTTATTGTTGCTGCGCCTTCTACTAGTATTGATTTAAGCATTAAAAGTGGAAAAGATATAATTATCGAAGAGAGAAGTGAGAACGAGGTTTTGCATGTTAGTGGAATTGTTGAAATTGATGGTAATGATAATGATAATGATAATCTTGAAATTAAAAAAGTAAGAGTTCCTCCCAAAGGTGTTAAAGTTTGGAATCCTAGTTTTGATGTTACACCCGCAGAATTGATTACAGCTATTGTTACTGAAGTAGGAGTTATGGTTAAAAAAGATGGAGTAAAAGAATTTGATCTAGTTGAAGGTTTGAAAAAATCTTGAAAAATATTTATTTAATGAATTTATTACAATATTTACATACATACATGTAAAATAAAGTTACACATAAAATTATATTTTGCAAATAACAATAATACAAATTGTAATAATTACATTCATTTTGTGAAGAAAACTTTATTCTAATTTATTACTCATAATGAATACTTGATCTGAGGAATTAAGTACTTTTATGATCTGGCATAGAATATGTTTCACAAAGTTTTTTGAAATTTATGAAAAGTATGGCATGGAAATGCACACAGATAAAATATATTTATTTTATATATATGTAATCAACTGTAAAATAAAACAATTGACAAGGTATTATATTTTAATTTTAATTGGATAATCCATTTAATATTTCTGCCCTACTTTCCTAACCAATAAGCATATAGTGTAACAAAGGGGTTACTGTACACTTTTATAAATCCTAGGCACTTATTGGGTGTCCTCAGAAATTAAAATCTGATTAGATTAAGATTTGATTTGATTTGATTTGATTTGATTTGACTTGATTTGATTAGGAAAATGATGGATATTTGAATATAAATTTATTTTGTAACTATTTCAAATATTTGTAATTATTTTGGATATTCATAATAATTATTTCAGATATTCATAATTTATTTCAGATACTTTTATTTATTTTGAATATTCAAACATTTGTAACAAATATTTGAAATTTGTAATTTTAGATTTACAAATATTCAAATAGGAGATAGGATTACAGTTAAAAACTCCCCTATTCTGCAAAAAAACGTGTTATTCTTTTTTTTAAATCTTACTCAGAGGGTAAGATTTATTTTTAATATAGTTGGCTCAGTCTAAAGACTCCTAAATTTTGTGCAAATTTTAAAAGTATAAAAGTCATTTTCTGTCCTACTTTTTTAAAAAATAGCTCTATTAGTTGATAGAATAGGTCTTTTAATTTTAAAAATAACTACTATTTTCTTTGATAGCTGGAATGAATTTCAATTTATACAGAATATTCTTTAAACTACTTTCACATTTTCAATCAAGATTATCTTTTAGTCTCTTTAACTTCAATTTGAGCAATTTGACCATTCTGTTGATCTTTTAATTTCCTGTTTTCCTCTTCT
>CAJVPN010001926.1:0-11150 GCA_910592215.1 Entrophospora candida
AGTACTTTTTCAATTAATTTTGTTAGTTGCACAATATAAATATGATCATCACTTTATGTCACATTTAGTGTTAAAATCGAAAGTCCACTATGATGCTCATGGGAGATCGTCACAAAATTTAGCCAATGAAATCAAATGTCCACTATGCTTTGTGGCATGCACTATAACATATAGTTTTCACCTCTAAGTTGGAGATCCAATTGAAGTCCAGTTTATCACCTATTTTTTATTACAAAAACATTCACTGTAATTTATGTTTTGTTGGTTATCATTTCTTAATGATCATCAACCAATTTCCACTATGCTCTCACTGAAATAGACTATATATATGGGGAGTTCTCCAGCAAAAGGTACCTCTTGGTTTAACAGATAGTTTGGGCAATTGGGGAATTTTTTCCAAAAATCCATTAAACTAAGAAATCCACTATATCAAGAAGGTTTTTATTAAGGACCATTCTTGAACTTTTATCTGTAAAACTGAGATTTTTAATTATTATCTGGCTAAATCAAGATTCACTGTGTATTAAACTTTTTTAAGTAACAACCCTGCAAAAATATGTTGCACATATATAAATTATATAAATTAAAAATTTCAAGGCTTGTTGTCTCATTTTTTTACTAAATAAACAGATACTGATTTTTTCAGCAGTTATAGTCCTTATAATATAAATATATATAATGCAAAAAAACTCAATTTGGTCAGAGGGCACTTAAGGTGCCTTTTGCTGGAGAACCCCCATATTGTCTTGGCCAAGTGATGCATTTTCTTTGCTCTTTGCGACGAAGGAGATGCAACCCAAACCCAATTTAAAAAATAAATGAATTTTTGATCTTGTGTAGTGTGGCATGCGTGATTGTATAATAGGCAAAAGACAAAAACTCGCCTTGCGTTCTCAGTTGTAAGCTTGTTTATGTTAACAAAATTCAAATTTTTGTGCAAAAAAGGTTAAAATTTTCAAATTGCTTTCAGAACCAATAATTTTTAAAATTATCTTGATGATAATGATAAAGCTTCACTTTTTATTTCACTATACAAGAACTTTATCTCAATTTTAGAATCATGGTTAGAATAGTATGTATAAAATAAAGACAGGTTTATAGAAAATCATATGTTTTGGGAGTTTTTTTAGGAAAACCAAGTTCTGGGATCCTCTGACCAAAATTGAGTTTTTATAACAAGAGGATTGGTGAAAATTTTATAGACCTTGGTAAAAAAACATATTTCGCAGAGATCGTCACTCGAAAAATTTTATTTGATAAATCATAACAAAACGTTATTTAAATCCAAGATGTCCATCCTTCATACATCACACATAAATTATCAATATCCATTGCCTGTTTTATAATTATATCAACCTATGATTTTGATAATAAGAGTGTAATTTTCTCATAAATTCCAAAACCACATTAAAATATGGTTTAACAAATTGATATCAAAAAGAAATCACAAACCTGGTCAGAAACAGTCATTTTAGTGGCAGAATCAAAATCTTTTCCCTCGAGTTTTGATTTTATTCTTCTAATTACACTTACAGCGAATGTATTTCGTACTTTCGATAAAAATATTTATAGAATTTTGTTGAGTTTATAAATTTATAATTATTAACAAAGTGGGATACAAATACATATACACACCTGCGCCAATATTTTTACCACTTTGAATTTGTTGAAATGGATTATCCCAACCTTCTGCATCTTCTTCAATTATGCCAAGTCCTGAAGAAGTTCTCTTTCCAGCTATCTCTTTTGAAGATTCCAGATGCCCTGCGTTAGATATTTGATTATTGCTTTTCATTATCAATGGATTATTATTATTGTCATTATAATCATTATTATTATTATTATCCACTTGATCATTTTCATTTGATTGTGAATTATCAGATTCTCCTTGATGCCAATCTACTAAAGGATCATAAACAAACGCTTCGAGAAGTATAAGCAACATTTCTTTATTTTTTCTCATAACTCTAAGTACATTTTCACATGCAATTCTAAAAACTCCATCAACACCGGTAACACCAAGTGCCGCCACAATATTTTGAGTAAGACGGAAAGGAACCATTTCCGGGATTCTTAATTTTCTTCCCTTCTCAAAGCATACATTATAATCAATGTGAATAACTTCACCAGCATCAAAATCAATCAGAATATTATCAAGATGACGATCCCCAAGACCAATTATATAACCTATAACTGACATTACTGCAAGAGAGCGAGACATGGACAAACTTTTATGCCACCATTCCGCTGAACTCGTACATGATGACCAAATTTCTTTCTCCAATAAATCTGAAGGAGTTTCAGCAACTAATTCTAAGAATATTGATTTGAGAACGGAATGCGGCCAATTGCGTCTTGATGTCGAAATTGAAAATCCTTCCTTCTTTAAACCTTTGCTGATCTTTTCAAAAAAAATGTCACTAGGTCTTTGTGGATTCTCAACTGAATCTTCGTTATTGCTATTTTGTAAGACTTTAGCAAAATGTTCTCGATGCTGCCATCTCTTGTAAAGTACAAACATTTGTGTAGCATTTTCAACCAATTGGATCATTCCTGAATGATCACCTAAAGGAATGACAGCATAATGCCTTGCATTTAAATGACGATTACAGGATTGTTTGTCGCGTAAAAATAATCCATTAGTAATTTGTAGTAATTGCATCATTCTCTCATCAAGATGAAGATCCTCGAGTCCTTTGAAAAGATAACCGTACTGACGACCGTCAGAACCATAAAGATTCAATTTTTTGGGTTTAGTCTTAGTTGGCAGTATAATAATATTCTCATCAAATGATTGAATCGTTACATGATCAGAATAAGTTGGTAATCCTGGCATGTCAATAAGAGAAGAATTAATCGTGCTTAAAAATGGACTAACTTCTGCCAATTTTAAAGTTCGGCTTGTTTGTAATTCTTTTGATAAATCCTTATGAATCTAAAATAAAATAGAATTTAATTAAATAAACATAAACTCGTATATATATAATATGAATGAATACAAACACTTCTAAAAAAGTTCCATCCATCTTTAATTGTATCCCATGACATTGGTGCGCGTAATTTTTCGAATGCCTTCTGAATACGAGTGCCATAACTTTCACAAAACCACTTTTCATGAGGGGTTGAAGCAACTGCGATTGTTGAATTGTATAGTCGTTCAATGGCAACAATAACAGGCTTCATGGTTACATCATAACTTTCTTTCATAAACTTGATTTTTTGATCTGATGTCAGACTCAAATTATCGTTGATTCTTTCAAATTCATTCTCAATTTTATGCAATCGCTTATTCACATCCAACTGTAAACCACTGATTTTGTTATGCCAAAGTTCCTCCCATAAAACCGTTATTTGCTTAAGTTCTTTGATAACACGCTGAATTTGAGCAAACAATAAACCATTAGTCTTGTCTAAACTTTCTGCGATCTTTTTCAATAATTGTTTATTCAGGTCACTTGTGCCACTAGATGAAAAAGCAACAATCGTGTGATAAACGACAAGTTGAGGTGAATTTGCTGCAATTGTGCAAAGTAATTTGCAGAGTTGTTGTTGAACAAAAACATTTGGATGATCTAATCTTGAAAATAATTGGGGAATAATGTTTTCCCAAACTTTAATACTTGTGTTATTAAATCCTTTAACAAATTGCGTCTCTAAATAACCACCATGTTTTACTAACAATCTTAAAAGTCTAAGTGTTGCTGTAGTAATATCTGATTTTTTATTACGATTATCCTTAATAAAATGAAAATAATCAATAATCAATGACCAATAATCTGGACTAGTTTTATTATTGGAGAAAAGATATTGTCTTTTTTACCTCATTATTGAAATTGGTGTCAAAAACTCTTTTGTTATCAGCTAATTGCAAATATTTAAAATAACCTTCAACTGCGTTTTTATAAAATGTGATAAGATCTTGGTGTAAATTACCAAGTACTATCATGATACTAGTGATAGATTCATCGGAGATTTCTGGCAATATTTCTAAAAGTTCTGAACCGGTACCAGCATTACCATCACCAGTGACAAAATTATTATCAAATTTAGATTGTGATCCGAATTTTTTAAAGAAAAATCGGAATATACTCTATACAAAAAAAAAAAAAAGATAATAATTGTCAATTCTTGTTATCATATCATTAAGATAAAAAATCATATTTTTTGCTTTTTTAAAAAAATACCTTAAATATTATACTCCAATCTAAATTATTATTGTTTTCTTGTTTTAACAGCAACAAGTCTTCATTTATGATTTTTTTAATTTCATTACAAACAACTTCTAGTAAATTCACAGTAACTTTCCCATTCCCTAAATCATCCAAAATTTGTCTTCCATGTTGATAATTATAAGTAGAATAAGCAAACCATGCTTTATCGAATGAACTTTCATAATTAATAGCTGATGACAAACATGATTCAATTATGCCTCTCTTCTTCAAATCTTTAAGAGTCTCATTATCTAATAATGATCTATTATAATATTCAGTATAATCATGATCATAATTATTATTAGTAACAGCAGTATTTTTAATTGTTGGTTCAGTCAGTAAAAAATTCATTTCGGATAAAATTTCCTCGCCAACTTGTAATCCAGAAATTTGTAACCATTTTGAAAGTTTCAAGTATACTTTTTGACAAAATACGATACTGTCTGATATTAAATTTAATGATTCCATTTTATTTTTTTGACGTAGTATAGTGCATACATGGCGAATTGCTTCTTGTTGATTGCCCATAGCAAATGATATTTTAGCACTTTCAAACTTTACTTCAACAGGTCTTTCATGTTTCCAATGTTCTAATAAAGAATTGGAAAATTTAAATGCAGAGCTTTTCCTTGCTACCTTTGCGGTCATAAGATTGAAGATTGCTACATTCCTTTCTAGATCAGCATTATTGATGGATTGCAACGAGTCATTTTGTTTAAGATGACGACTAACTGCTTTATTAAGTGTTGACCAAATTTCTAAATCTCCAGAAAATGAAGTACTAAAAGAAGAAAATTGACAAAAGTTAACGTAGTCAAGAAACTCTATTAAATCCTTCTCGTTATCTTTTATTTCACAGTTTGTTTTAGCCAATAATGAGATGGAATTGATAAACAATGTGTTGGCTTCAACCGAATACTTTGATAATTTTTCCAAAACTGAAGATATTGATAAATTATCATTATTAAAATCCTCCGGTGAACTGTCAACAATTTTAGCTAGACTTCTCCGAAATTCAGACATATTTGTTATGAATTCTGGTCCAAAATATATCGAATCATGATTATTATGATACTTTGGTTGTTCATTTTCGATCAAATTCCATGCAGGAAGATAGTTTCCACTGTTATAATCCGCCAATGCCTCTAAATATCGTTTATTGCTTTCTGTCAAAGACTCCATTGTAATTTCCCAAATGTCATTTTGATCCAACCATTCACCAAGAGATGAAAAGTCATCCATCTTACAATAACTGTTGATGATCTTTTTACGATTATATAAATATATAAAATATTAAAAAATTAAAATAGAAATTATTACTATTACTACTATTACTACTATTACTTACTTGGGATGTGAGAAACCTAAGTTGAGGCATAGTTACTTGCATCTCGGGATCTATTTCAAGAAGACAATTTAAAGATTCAATGCTCTGTTTAACAGAAAGTTCATAGTTTGCTTCTGCAAATGAGCATGAACCATCTGCCCAATAAAAATGAGCAAGAGCAGGAACAGTTTTATTGTTTGGTTTACGCTGAAGTAATACAACTATTATAATAATAATTGATTGATTGATTAGTCGGGTGTTTTTATCAAAGATAAATAAGAATATTATTAGTGTCAAATCAACATACGAGAAGCAGTTGATGGTTGCAAAGTTGAATTGTCATGATTTTTTTCTTCGAGAGATGACTCATTGATCATTGATGAAGTTCCTGAATCGGGATTTTCAAAGTTCAAAAGGATACGTTGACTCCATGCTAATAAGCCAGCAATGCTATCAGGTTCATGTATTTTTTGAAGGCTTTGAACTAAATAAAATATTACATGAAATAATAATATAAAATTATAGATGAAATATGTATAAATTACAATTATTTTATTAGCATAAATAAATTAAAATTTACCAATATTCATAAGTGTTTCTTGAAATTCCATCAGTAACTCCATTCTATTGACAGTTGCTTCGCCTTTTAATATATTGACTTGATTCAAAAGAGACTAATAACAATAATAGCAACAAAGTAAATATACAATCAAACAATCAAAAATTTCACTATTCATATACCTGATAGCCATGTTTTAAAGCCATAGCATCATCTCCAACAATTTTAGCCCCTTTTATAATTCCAGTTCTGACACGAGAAAACCATTCATCACAAACTTTACGATTTGTACGAAAAAATATAATACTTGCACGGGGTGCCTGTGGCAATCTTCCCAGTGCTGTTCCAACAGCTGCATTATATATTTGTAATTCTAACCGATCAATCAAATTTAAAAAATCATGTAATTGATAAATTCTACTGAATCTAAAAAAGATTAAGATTTCTTATTAATTAGCAATTTCAAATAATAAATATACGATGAAAAAAATCAACTCACCTATCATGTATATTGGGATCAGTATTAGAATTATCAAAGATAGAATTAAAATCCTCTTCCAAAAATTCATTTAATTTTTTTTCAATTGCGTCAAATGTCTTTGAAATAAAAATATATATTGAATATATCAATCAAAAAGAAATAAAAGAAACATTCACATATTTTGAATAAATTTAATATTACTTGTTTTGGTCCACCAAAAGGTGTTCTTAATCGAGAAAGCACACAATAACGAGCAACTTCCCATAATATCCAAAAAGTAAGTAACTCATTGGAATTTGCAATTGCTGCCATAACATCAGTATGTGAATATTCTAATAAAGAAAAATGGTGCTTGTGTGAATAACTAATTTTTCATTTATTTTTTAAAATGATTCTTATTTTATTTACCAAATTTGAATTCATCATTTTCTTCTACAATTATTCCTTTCTCAAAATTTTCAATTGTCTGACAAGATTGAAATAATCTCGTTTTCCATGAACCTTTTGAACCAATATCATAATTGTTGATGTCAAATTCCTCTTGACTTGTTAATAAATCCTTCATTCCAAAGTATGTCATAACTATCTGAAAATGAGGTGGCCTGAAAATTCCTTGATGATGCGTAGAAGCAATATTCGACTACATTTAATATTTAATAATTTAAGTTGTTGAAAAAAAAACGATTAATTTGTACTGTTCATTGCAAAAATAAAATAATAATGATAATAATTGTTATTTATTCACCTTGAAAGTCAGTATAAACTTATCTAAAACAGGTTCGAATTTTAAGGTTGCAAAAAATGGATTTATAAAAAATAATATTTTTGAAAACTCATTTTGTACATTAATGTCAGAGTCATTGACTCTACAATAATGAATATAAATTTGTATAAATTTATATAGAAATATATAAATGTAAATAACTATATGTAAAAATTGAAAAATTGAAATACCTATTTGCTATCTTAAAAAAAATTCTTTGATGCGATTGTATGAATCCAAACACATCAAAAAAATTTTGAATTATTTTTGGAACTTGTAATTTTATTTCATGATTTTTCACAATGTCTAAAAAAATAGAGAAAATTAGAAATATTTCATATCTTTAATTAATGATAATAGTAATATTCAATTAATTATAAAAAATCAAACCTACTGGTCATAACCACAAGTGTAAAAAAAATTGGTTCTAATTTACTTTGTATTTGGAATTTTATATCTAAAGAATGAAATTGATAAGATCGAGAAAACGTCAAGACATCTTGAAACCAAGTTAACACCAAAGACAAAGCATTCGATGATAATTCATTTGGGTATTGTAAGAATGAATCAACAATTGAAGTCATAGTTATGAAACCAGATGACAATTTATTATTATGATTTATTTCTTCATTAATAAAATAATTTTGCCTGAAATAAATATTAGATATTAGATATAATATAGATATAATAAATTATATTAACCAATAATAATTTACCGTTTGCATGTGATATTTAGACATCTAATAATTGAATTTAGTAATATAACATCAAAAAAACCATGTTCGCCAATCTTTTCTAATACTAAATAAATCATCCAAAACACTTCATTATTGTGATCTTGTGCACAAGTAATCTCAGAAAGTATCTCAATATCAAATAAAATTATCATTGTGGCAATCCTGTTGTCTATTATATGATCTTTTATTATGTAATCATTTTTATTCAAGAGAAACCTTAAACTATCAAGATATTGGATAAGAGATTTGTCATTATCATTTTGAAGTTCCTTTGATCTCATGAGTTTTGCCCAATTTGAAACTTTTGGTGCATGTTTCTTAGAATCATGTAATAAAATGTTTAACATGCTTCCAATCTCTACATATAATTGATTGACTAGATAATTTTCTTTCTGCTTAAGATGAAAGTCAATATTCACTGCATTATGAAAAAGAGTATGAATAATATCAAAAATATCGGCATGTATTTGTGTTCTATATGATAAAAAATAGCGAAGTTTCATTAATGACGATTCAGGATCTGCCAAAATCAAGATAACTTCTAAATGAATATATGGTGTCCATAGTGTTAAAACCTGTCATTAAAAGTCCAAAAAAAATGATTGGAATTTTTATTAAGTTTCTTCCTATAATATACCTTTATATATAAATATATTTAAAAAAAAATCAACCTGAAGAAAGTTATCAAACCAATCATCTAAACACTGTAATGACAATTCTTTTTTTGAATCAAATTTTATTTGTAGCAAAAAAAACTTTGTGCATAAAACTTGAAGTTTAATGAATGTTGGCTTTCTAATTGTACTAAGAGATAGAATAATTTGATTTCCTATATAAGAGAAACTTATGAATTAAGTTTCAATTGATCAATTTTGAAACAGTTATGAGAGTCAAATTAATAAAAATACCTTTCTCAAACCATGACTGATCTTCATGTAGTTCAGCTATGTTAGTTATAAATTTAATAGCCTTTGATCTTAATTGATCAAAAGGATGAGACATGTCATTTATGATATGAATATCAAGATTATTCACTGATGCTGATGGCAAAATTCCACCAACAGCATCTGCCACCGCATGAAAACAACTATTTAATAATATATAAATATGAAAGAAAGTCATATAATTCAGACAAATCCAAATAAAACAAAACAATAATAATATTACTAATTTTATTTACCTTAATAATGATTTTAGATTGTTTGGTATTCCTTCACCTTCGCCATTACCACTTTTTGATTTTATATCTATTGGTGGCATCTCTTGTGAAACACTAACCTTTGATAACATCTCCATATCAGTTAAGAAGTGACTCATTAGATCATATGCAAAATTTAATTGCCTTAACCAAATAGGTCTTAATCTTTTGAAAGTGTCTATGTAATAATTTGTAATATAAAATTTTAAAAATATTGCTAATAATACCAAGAAATTAATTATTATCATATAATTAATACAATGAAGATTAATTTACCTGCAATAAGATTATTTAAAACATCCGAAATTGAAGCATCAATATACCAACCAACCAATAAATCTATAATGTCCTTTGAAATCAGATTTTATAAGATTTTGCTAATGTGTAATCAATAAATGAAAATGTATGTTTTATTCTTTTTCATATTAATATATATACTTGGAATCTTTCACCAAATTCAGTTGGATATTTTTCAGCTATTTTTTCCAATACTTCCAGGATTCCAGGGAAACAATCTGCACTATCCATAGAATCCAATAAACTTTCAAGATCATGAATAAGTCCAGCAATAGAAGGCTGTAATATTCCATATGAATTTCTAGAAAAAACCTAATTTTAAATTATGGTGTTTATTTGATATCCAAATAAAATAAAACTTTATTGAAAATTATAAATGATAATATATACCTCTCTTAAAGATAATAATATCCAGGATTTACGATCTTTATCTTTTTCCTTGGTACTAGCTGTTGAAGTTTGTAAATGTTCAAATACCCAGCGAAAATAAAATCCAATATCATTACCCAAATTAACTGCTATTTGAGCAAAACATTTAGCAACAGTTGTTTTATATGATAAAGGTGCTCTATATATAAACATATTTAATAGAATTAGACATTATCATCATATTACTTGTATTAAAGATAAAATTCAAATGTGGATTCAAAAAATACCTGGAATCTTCAAATATTGACTCGAACCCAGATAACCCACCAAAAGATTCTCTTGTCACAAAATCAAATATTTGGTTTGCTTCCCAGGCAGAGCATGATTCACTTAGTGTAGATAACAGCTGGTTGATATTTGTCTGACGTCTAGTGTATACAGGATCTGTGTCTTCAAATAGTCTTGAAAATGATGTGTTTATCCGTGATACTTTTGCAGAATCTAGTAATAAAACTCTAGTTTTTCATTTCTGTAGACCATAATATACAGTGTAAATAAACCAATGTTATAATTAATGATACCTTGAACATTTTGCTGTGAGTGATGAATTTGGTGATAGTACTGTCTATGTTGATAATTTGGACGTCTTCTATAACGATTTCGATGTCCACTCATTAATGTTAATTATAATTTTATGAAGAAATGTTTAGAATTTCTTCGCTGTTGAAAGATTGCAATTTGTATCACACCAATTGTTGATTACTAGTGTTCCCAAATTACTATTGGACATTTGTTTGAGACTAACAGTCAGTGTGCAAATCCTTTCTCAAGAATTTCTTTTAACATTTATAACACATAAACTTCTTAATAGATTAAAAAAATGATATATAAAAAATTTTCTTGAAGTTTCAATAAATATTTTGGCACCTTTTATTTAAAATAAAGCTGCTCTTCGAACTCACAATAGTGGGCTAAAATACACACGAAAATTTACACTAAAAACGTTGATTCTTTTCAACAAGGCAGCTTTATACTTATTACAATAGTCAATAAACTAAAGCGAACCTTGTTCTTTAGACTTCATTAGCACCATAAAAACGACTCACTTGACGGAATTTTCAAATATATATGTAAAACTTAGATCTGCTTTCATATTTAAAGTAGGTAAGATAGTTTAATGTTTATTTATTCTTGGATAACAGATGTAA
>CAJVPN010001927.1:0-11146 GCA_910592215.1 Entrophospora candida
AAGATGAAATTGTGACATTAAAAAAATTTCATAATTCACAAAGTATTTCTGATGAATTTCTTAATGAGGTAAATTATTTCTTTTTCAGATTTTAAATATTATTCTTAAATTAAATATTTTTTTCTTTTTTAGTTTAAAAATTATGTTAAGCCTCATGATAAAGATATAATCAAAACTTATGGATCGACACAAGGTCCAACTACAAAAGATTATATGCTTGTAATGGATTACAAAAAAGATAGAAGTATTCAAAATTATTCATATAAAAGAGAACAAAAATTTGGAAAATGTCAGACTTGCAATAGATATAATACTGATTGGGCATGGTGTCAATCATGTGATCCAAATCTATTAATCAAAGGATGGACTAGTGGTAATGAAACATTAGATGAGTTGATTAAAAGTACACAACTTAAAGCAACTGAATATGATAATTATTATTATCTTCAATGGATTCCTCATAATGATTTAACAAATATTGAAAAGATAGGTGATGGTGGTTTTTCAACTATATACAAAGCTACTTGGGTAGGTGGTTGGAAACATATAGGCAAGGATAATAAAAGAATTAGTGAAGATGAAATTGTGGCATTAAAAAAATTGCATAATTCACAAAGTATTTCTTATGAATTTCTTAATGAGGTAAATTATTTCATTTTCAGATTTTTATATATTATTCTCAAATTAAATATTTTTTTCTTTTTTAGTTTGAAAATTATGTTATGTTTCATGATAAAGATAGAACTTATGGATTAACACAAGATCCAACTACAAAAGAATACATATTTGTGATGAGACATATAAAAAATGGAAGTATTCAAAATTATTTATATAAAAGAAAACAGAAATTTGGGAAATGTCAGACTTGCAATAGATACAATACTAATTGGGGATGGTGTCAATCATGTGATCCAAATCTATTAACCAAAGGATGGACTAGTGGTAATGAAACACTAGATGTGTTGATTAAAAGTACACAAATTAAAGCAACTGAGTATGATAATGATTATTATCTTCAATGGATTCCTCATAATGATTTAACAAATATTGAAAAGATAGGTGAAGGTGGTTTTTCAACTATATATAAAGCTACTTGGATAAATGGTAATAAGTTTATATATGGCAATAATGAAAGAACTAGAGCTAGTGGAGATGTAATTGTGGCATTAAAAAAATTACATAATTCACAAAATATTTCTGATGAATTTCTTAATGAAGTAAATTATATTTTTTTTATTTGTTTTCAGATTTTTAAATACTATTCATTATTATTGTCAAATTTTAATATTTTTTTTCTTTTTTAGTTCAAAAATTATATTAAATTTCATGATAAAGAAGATATAATTAAAATTTATGGATCAGCACATGATCCAACTACAAAAGAATATATATTTGTAATGAGATATATAAAAGATGGAAACCTTCTAGATTATTTAACTAAAGATTTTAAAAATTTAAAATGGAGAGCCAAATTTGGTATTCTCCATCAAATTATTAAAGGTTTAAAAGATATTCATGAACAAAAAATCATTCATCGTGACCTTCATAGTGGTAATATTCTTCAATATTCTACCAATTCATTTATTGCAGATTTAGGATTATCATGTCAAACATCAGCATCAAATAAAAATGACATATTTGGAGTACTGCCATATGTTGCACCAGAAGTTTTAAATAAGGAACCATATACAATGGCATCAGATGTATACAGTTTTGGAGTTCTGATGTCTGTAGTGTCAACTGGCAAACAACCATTCAGTGACTTGGCACATGATTTAGGTCTTGCAATGAATGTATGTGAAGGTTCGAGACCTGGATTCTCAAACAACACCCCAAAATTCTATATTGAATTAGCATACAAATGCATGGATGCTAACCCAGATAAACGCCCAACTGCTAAAGAAATATTTAATATTATTAATGGTTGGAAATTTACATTATCAATTAGAAAAGTATTTGATAAAATGGATGAAATTTTATTTGATCCTTCAACAATTACTGCAACAATTCATCCAAATGCTATTTATACTAGCAGATTATTAAAATTCACAGATCTTCCTCAACCTGTCAATTCCAATAAAGTAACAATTATTGGTAATCATAAAGGTAACTATTAATTGTTTTTTAAACCAAAATTTAATATTTTATTAATTTTTATCTTCTTTTTAGATTCTCGACAGGCTGATTTAGATTTATGAGATATGTTTTAATTGTAAGTCTTCAAACAAATTAACAAAATTTGAACCAATTCAAATTGGATTACCTAGATTTTGATTTATTTCATTTGGATTGATTACAAATTGTGCTTTGGCTCAATTTGAATTGATATATACTAATTAATATATAAATAAATTAACTCAATGTATCATGATTTGATTCTGATTGATATACATATAAACTTTGTTTCATTGAAATGCAGTTTTTATATGCATCCAATCCTATAAATTATGTATGAACAAGTAATGAATAGTAATAGGCACTGAATACATATAGAAATGGTGTGGAGTAGATGTTTTTACATGTTTTCTGTATTAAAATGCAATTTTTCATGCATGGAGGAGGGAAGGAGCATGGACAATAGAAAAAAAAACCGTAGCGTGGAAAAGGCCACTACAATATATTAAATTAGAGAAAATTTTTAACTGCTTTGGTAAGTAGAGAGGTTTGTTTTAGCAAAGCAGACAACTCCAAAGAATTAGCAACAGCTTAAAGTCAAAAAAAATTGGATTTAATTCAAAAATACAACCTTAAATTAGATGGTTTTTTTAATAATATTCGTTAGAACATAAGCTACATGCATGATGATATTTTTAAATTTTTTCTCTAAACTCTTTCCAATCACCACATTCAAGGCAAAATCCATCATAATGCAGACAAGCCGAATCAAGTGTTATATGAATAATCATACATTCACTCTATTCATCTTTGAGCAAATGGAAGTATAATGCATTTCTCGGATTGCATTCTACAAAATTTCAATTTTCATCAGATTTCAACACACCATTTATTACAATGTATTTTTTTCTTGATAAAAGTGATCGGCGTTTGGAAAAAAACGCGACATGATTTTTTCTTGACAGAAGTGATCAGTGTTTAGGAAAAAAAACATGACATGATTTTTTATTTCGAATTTATCTGTACTTTATAAAAAATAATGGAAAGCACTCAATCCCAAATTGATTCGTGGAAAGAAGAGAAATCCAAGCTTTTGGATGAAATTGTTGAGCTTAGAAAGAAGATTGATGAGGTCAAGGATGAGAATGTGAAGTTAAAGCAAGCTTTGGAAGAACATGAAGCCAGATTCACAAATCTAGAGCAGAGAGATAATAATAAAGAAAAGACCAACCTTATTTCGTCTCTTTCCTCTTCTAAATCTTTTCTTCTCCTCTTTGAAACTTTTCTTTTCTACCTCCCATTTTCCGTTTCTTATTTTTCTACCCAACTCAACTCCCTCAACTTCCTCTTCAACTTTTCCTTAGTCTTTTCCAATCTCTTTTTCGCATCCCCCTAATCCTTTTCAACTTTTTCGACGGTTGTCATTTTTTTAGAATTTAAAAATTTAAAAAATTTTTAATAAAGTTTGTTTTATTTTTGAATCGGAGTCAATTTTGTTGATATTGAATTTAAAGTAGTATATATATATGACGACACAACTTCGCATGTTCAGGTTTATTTTTTAAATTGTCATTTTTGAGTGCTTGATGATAGTAATCTTGTTAAAAAAGTTTTTTTTATATCGAATTCGCCAATTTGAGTTGTTTCGTCATAAAAAAATTTCTTTTATCCTTGGCTAACGAAAAAACGCCTCCATTAAGAGCACAAGTAAAATGTACTTTTGTGGTAATGAATGGACTACTAATCCACACCTCGTAGGAAAAGAGCTCAAACTTCTACGGATAGTTACTGTATGTACACAAATTTAGTAAAGGACTTGAAAGTTTATCAGCTCGTTCATTTTATTCGACAGGAATGCCGTGCTTTATTGTTTTTAAAAATGAGAACTTTCGGGGGGTTTTAAAAGGCCATTCCGTTTATTTTTCTAATACTTTGTTAAATCAGGAATACAAAATTATATTCAAAATTATATTCTCATGTATATCTGTCTTACGAGTGATGGATGGTCCAACATAAACCATAAACCACACACACCAAAACCCATTTATAAATCTATTATGCCAACTAAGAAAGAAAGACACGCATGAATTATGCATCGATGGATTAATCTGTAGTTTTTACAAATCTACTTGATAAAGAAAAGAGAAAACTGAATCTTAAAAAATTTAGTTTATATTTCGATAAAACATGCATGGCTTATTCGATTAATGAAGAGCCGGAACTCCTCTTAGAATTCGGTGACAGTGTGAAACCTATCTCTATATCTTTATTGAAGAGGGATGATTTAAGATTAAACGAAATCGATGTCTGAGCTGACGTGTTTTGCTTTCAAGTCCCGTCAACTGTTCTGATGCTTCTGAAAGAAGCCCTTGTTATATTTCAATATATATATATATATATACCTTGACCAAATGTTCAACTATTTATCAACAAATTGTGCTCGATTAAAAAAAAATTTTTTTTTACATCGCTATATGCATAATAGCGAAATTTCATGTCACTATTAATCTATAGTGAGAGGGGCAAATCAGATAGTATTAAAATGCAAAATTCTTTTATTACAGAAAAATAAATAAGATATATTTCTAAATATATAAATTAAATTAATATTTGTACACAAAAACTAAATATATTATATAAAAATAATTGAATGAATTTATTGTATGATACAATCTTTAGATTTTTTTTTCAATTCAATTTCTTCATAATCTTTACGAGTTATTATACCACCATTAGCCAATCTTTTTTTTGCATCTTCATTACCTTTCTCGGCAGCCTAGATAATGGATGATTTAATTAAAAAATATTAACATTAATAATTAATAACATAATAAAAATCTATCAAGAAATCAAGAATGTTATTTTTAAGTACCTTCGTATACCATTCATTTGCTACTTGAGGATTCGGAGTCACATGAATTCCCATATCATAAAAATATCCCATCACAAATTCAGCTTCTGCGATGCCTTTTGATGCAGCCTTTTCAGCATGTTCATAAGCTAAAGATTCATCTGGATCAAAATAACCTTCAGCTCCACAAAGATACCATCTACTCAATGCCAAGTCTGCTTTTGTTTCACCCATTTCTGCAGCTCGTTTATAATATGAAATAGAAAGTAAGGGATCAAATGGACAAGTAAGTTGCTTATACTCATAACAATGCCCCATTTTATATAAAGCTGGCCCGTAACCTAAGTTTGCAGCCTTTTGTATAAAAGTCTTTGCTGTAGAATCATCTGGAGAAACAATATCATCTGGAATATTTGCCTTTTCATATTGTTTAGCTAATATCAATCCATAAACGTATGCTACTTCTGGACATTCTTCGTTAACTTTTGTCACTGCTTGTTTCAAATATATTAAAGCTTGTATATAATTGATCGCTTGTTTCAAATCACCAAATATATAAATTTGAGCAAGTCGCTAATCAATATTTAAAATAATCAAAATCAATAAATTATTCAACAATCAATTATTGTTAATTAATTAAAATCTTTAAATTAAAAAAATGAATAATTTCACTTACATATAATGATGGAACGTCTCCATTTGCTGCACCTTTTTTGTAAAATTGAATTGCTCTTTTGACATCTCGATTTTTTTCATAGTACTGCGCAACTTTGTATGATGCTTTTGGAAAATCCAACTTTGATGATGATAAATATAACTTGAAGGCTTTATCTAGATTAACTTTCTTACCAAACTTTCCATATTCATGCCAAGTGCCTTTAGTATACAAAGCTTCATGATAGTTGTTTTTAACAAGTAAATCAATCCAAGTCTTAATTTCTTCATAAAACTTGTTAGTTGTAGAATCTTTTTCAACAGATTCTGAATTGTCAGTTTCATTAGGCTTTGTACGATTTTCCATCATATTAATAAGAAATTTTACATAATTCATTTGTATGCTGGGATCATTAAGTTTCCTTGCAGCATCGGCATATTTCTGGAGAGCCGCATCATCTTTTTCTAGCGTTAACGAAGTCATTGATTGAAGTTTTTCATTTTTTTCATCTATTAATAATCTTATATTTTTGTTAATAGATGATCTTGAACTAGTACTACTCATGGAAAAGTGACTGTCAGGTGTAGTAGCACGTTTTTCAAATAAATTGAATCCACTTCCATTTGTTAACAAAGATGGTAATGGGTTACCATCAGGTCCAACGGTAACCTCAGAAGATTGTTGCCCGTGAATGTGTTGTCCTGGCATATGAGCTCTTAAATGAGCTTGATTGCTATTACTAGAATAGTTTTCGTATGAATTATGATATTGTTGATTATAAAATTCCTGATGTGCATTTTGTGTTGTATGGTTTCCATACGTAGTAGATTCATTACCTTTTGATGAAAAGTTATTATTGGGATTTGGAGTTTGTTGATATAATTGATTAGGCAATTGCGTTGATATTGGCGTCGTTGACGTTGATGTTGGTGAAGAAAAATTTTGATAAGTTTGCTGTTGATGAATATAATTATTTCCTTGAGTAGGAAGTTGCTGATTTGATTGCTGGTTAGGATTTTGTTGGAAATTATTATTGGGATTTGGAGTTTGTTGAGACAATTGTGTTGTTGAGTTTGATTTTGATGGAGGATAATTTTGATGAGTTTGCTGTTGATGAAGATAATTATTCTCTTGGGCAGGATGATGTTGATTTGATTGCTGGTTGGAATTATGTTGAAAATTATTATTGGGGTTTGGACCTTGTTGATATAATTGATTAGGCAATGTTGGTATTGGCGTTGTTGATGTTGATGTTGATGTTGGTGGAGGAAAATTTTGATGTTGCTGAAGATAATTATTTTCTTGAGTAGGATGCTGTTGGTCTGATTGCTGATTGGGATTTTGTTGAAAGTTATTATTGGGATTTGGTGTTTGTTGATATAATTGATTAGACGATTGTGTTGGTATTGGCGTTGTTGATGTTGATGCTGGTGGAGAAAAATTTTGATGTTGATGAAGATAATTGTTTCCTTGAGTAGAATGTTGTTGATTTGATTGCTGCTGATTGAAACTTTGTTGAAAGTTATTATTGGGGGTTGGACCTTGTTGATGTAATTGATTAGGCAATTGTGACGTTGATGTTGATGTTGGTGGAGGATAATTTTGCTGTTGCTGAAGATAATTATTTTCTTGAGTAGGATATTGTTTATTTGATTGCTGCTGATTAGGATTTTGTTGAAAGTTATTATTGGGATTTGGAGCTTTTTGATGTGATTGATCAGGCAATTGTGATGTTGATGTTGATGTTGATGTTGGCGGAGGATAATTTTGATAAGTTTGCTGTTGCTGAAGATAATTATTTTCTTGAGTAGGATATTGTTGATTTGGTTGCTGATTTGGATTTTGTTGAAAATCAATGTTGTTATTAGACAAATTGTTTTTTATCGACATGTTATGTTGTTGATCAGCGTTATTATGATTATTTGTATTATTATTGTTGGCTGGTTTGTTATGACTTTCTTCTACCATTAAAGTACCAGCAATATCATTTGATACTATTGGAGAAGGTTTTTGAGGCTTGGGAGCCATCAATGGCGGAAATGATTGTTCAGGAATAAATGGTGGTTGTGAAGCAGGTATATTTTGTGGCTGTTGTTGTCGCTGTTGCTGTTGCGGCTGCTGCTGTTGTTGTTGCTGCTGTTGCTGCTGTTGTTGTTGTTGATAATTATTATTGTTATATTGTTCTTGAAATTGGTTATTGTTATATTGTCCTTGAAACTGGATGTTATTATATTGTCCTTGAAATTGATTGTTATTATACTGTCCTTGATATTGATTATTATTAAGTTGTCCTCGATGTTGATTATTATTATATTGTCCTTGATATTGATTATGAATACTATTATTACTTGTAGTAGGAACCATATTATTATTAATGCTAGTATTATTATTGCTAATAATTGCGTTATTTTTAGGTGGTGATCTTGGGCCCATGACTTTTTTCGTTATAATATTATTTTGTTGCGTGTTAGCGTTGTTTGAAACGTTCATTTTATTATTATTATTATTTAAAAAACAAAAAAAGGAAATATATATTAAATATTTTTTTTTGATATTTATATTATTTCAACAAACAAAGCCAACCTATTTTTAGAAACGATAACCCAGTAAAAAATAATAAAATTAGTAATATAACAATAATTGTTATGGAAAAAAAAAATGAATGAAAAAATATCAGAAAAACATTTTAATGAACTTGAAAATTTATTGAGCTCGGAAGAAAACTATGATGTCAAAATCTATGTAGGGAAGGAACATGATATTAAAGAAATTCATGCACATTCAATCATTCTACAAGCTCATTGTCCATTTTTCAGGGATGCTTTATTTAATGCAAAAAAACAAAAAGGGTATTACACACTTGAGCAACCAAATATTAGTGAGCCGGTCTTTAAAACTATTTTAGAGTAAGTTTAAAATTTATTTATTTGAAACAAAATAAATAATCTATTTTATTTTATTTGAAACAAAAAAAATAATTTAATTAATTTAATTAAATTGATTTTAAAGATTTATATACACGTGTAAAATTGAATTAAGCCATTATACTGGATCTAACATATTGAAATTATTAATTGCAGCGGAGGAACTTGGTCTCCAACTACTATATGAATGCGCAGAAGATTACATTATTGAAAATCATAATATAAAAAAAAATCCAGTTAAAATTCTGCGACAAATTTATAATCGTGAAAATTTTACAAAATTAAAAGACACATGCTTGGAAAAAATTTGCGAGAATAGTGAAAAGTTATTTAAATCAAGCGAATTCGAATTATTGGAAAAATCAATTTTATTAGAAATTCTTAAAATTGATGATTTTTGCGTTGATGAAATAAAAGTTTGGGAAAATGTTCTCAGATGGGGATTAGCGAGACATCCAGAAATCAATAATAATGTTGATGTTAAAAGTTGGTCAAAACAAAATTTTGCCGATTTAGGAAATACATTAAATGATTTTATTTCATTAATTAGATTTAAAGATATCTCTAATGAGGATTTTCGTTATAAAATTATCCCATATAAGAAGCTTTTTCCTAAGAAGCTATGGGAGACTCTTTTGGATTATTATTTGCTTGTTGACAAACAACAAAAACTAGATTTATTACCATCCAGAAATTCAAAGGGTGAACCGGAACTTGAATCAACAACAATGAATAAGACCCATATATTGCTTTTTGCAAGTCAGATTGATCGAAAAAATCCACCTTATACTTCATTCAAAAAAGTTAAATATGAATTTAAACTTTTGTATCGTAGCAGCAGGGATGGTTTGAATGTGAATACATTTCATCAAAAATGTGGTAATATCAACAAAACTCTTGTGGTTGCTAAAATGCAAAACACTGAACAAATTATTGGTGGCTATAATCCACTTGACTGGAGTGGAAATGGTTCATATAAAAATACAACTGATAGTTTTATTTTTAATATTGGCAATAGAAATGATATTAATTCTACAAATTATTTTAGTTATGCTTTCAATAATAGTCAAAATGCAATCTATTGCTATACTAATAATTATTTACCCACTTTTGGTAATGGTCATGATATTAGATTTAATCAAAATAATACTGTTTCTATTGGTCCAAATAGTTACAATAACATTAATATATCAAATGGCAGTAGATATGATGAATTAGAAGTTTTTCAAATAGTTGATAAAAAATAAATAACTATATTGTATATATAATAAACATGTGTTTCAATTTCTCTATAATTGAAATTACTAATGTGCAATAGTATTATATTTATTGCGTAATGTCATTTTTCTGGTTGACTTGTATGAAAGTAAAAGGTAATCAAAATTTAATCAAAATTTAAATTATTGTAAATATACATTAATATTAATACTCGGTAACGATTTTAATCGTCAAAAAATTATTCATAATACTAAATAGTAATAAAAAGAATAATAATGAATGAGCTTGGTGAAGAATTAAAAGCATAGATTAAATAATCTCCATAGATGGAGATAATTTATTGGATTTTCATAATCAATAATCATTTCCAAGATATCCATGTGAACTTGAATTATACGATGCTGATTATATAAAATTATTTTGTTGACGTCAGAAAGAATCCCTTTCAATTATGACGCAGGAAAATTTTCAATTGATGATCGATGATTTTTGAATATGGTTCGTTCCTCATTAAAGAAAAACATGTTTTAACACACTACTTATCAAACGCTACTGTTTACAAGATATTTAAGTGAAATAAGTAAAAATAAATATTTCGATGTGCATGAAGTAGCAAGTTTCTTCAAAGTAATACTAACAAGCCAGAAAGAGACACTTAAAAGACAAACAGCAAATCAAACTGCGTGTAGAAGAGGACATATTTGGTGACCGGATAAAAATTTAGGCTTGCCGATCTGAAACCTTCTTTCTTTTGTATTATCAACTTTGGTCCCGAAAATTGCAGTTCCCTTTTAAAATGTTATTTTAATTGTGAAATAACTTATTGGCTAATTTCAATATATATATATATATGTTACATAAGTTACTATATAAAGGTGCTCTAATAATCATAGAACGAGCGAATTCGGATATACTTTTTCTATATAAAGATACTCTAATCAATCATAGAACGAATGAATTCGCATAATCTCTTTTTCATCTATAATAAGAAGTACTGTAGATGTACGCCATTATGATAACTGCATTTTTAAAAAAATCTCATCTATTATAAAACAATGTGTAAATGTACGCCATTATTATTATGGTGACTGCATTTTTTAAAAGTCTGAACGGGCGAATATAAATACTAATACGAAATAGATCTTTATCGAAAATTTATTTTTTTCTCCCTTACAAATTTTTTCATGCACATTGAAAAAGTTTTTATTTATTTATTACTACATACTAATAAAAAATGGCAGAAAATGACTTTAACTCAAATGATAATAATAATATTGACATTATAGAAGTAGTAACAATATTGAATACAGAAAAAGATAAAATATCAATTATGAAAGAAGATAATCATAATTCTAATTTAAATACAAATGATGATGCTATTCA